>OU343221.1:172416857-172636294 GCA_910596185.1 Chrysanthemum makinoi | reverse complement strand
AGCCCATTCAGAGATTTCGTCATTTTCTTCTTTTTCAAAGGCCTAGATGATGATTCTGGTTTCTGAACTTGTTTGGGAGAGGTGGGTTGTTGTAGGGGCTCAAGGACCTCTTCATCGTCACCACCCGTATAATCAAAGTGATCATCGGTTTTCTGAGTCGGGTGGTAACTTCGGAATCGTCCTGAGGTTTTTCAGTAGAAGAACGAGGAGGAGATTTTTGTTGAATAGGAGGCCGTTGTGGAGGAGGTTGCATCAAAGAAGATTCACCAGACTGCTTCGGCGTTTAGGTGCATAGTCTTTATCCTTATCCTTGTCTTCATCATCTCTAGGACGTTTAGACTTTTCAGCTTCGAATCTACAAGCTTCTTGAATTTGGTAGTCCAGCAATGCTTGAAACAGCTTTCCTTCATCAGAAGTAAATGTCCCAGATCGAGCAGACATTTGTGTGACAAGCTTGGCCACCAATTCATTATCCGAGAAAACAACGGGATCGGTTGGATTGATTGTGACGGTTAAGGGCGTTGATCGAATAGTTTGCTTGGCGATATGCATAAGATTTGGATAAAGTTGTTTGGTGAACAACTCCTTTGTGACTTTAGGAACGATACTCGAGAAGGTACTTTTTCGTGTAGCCTTCGATCATTTCGTTCAGTTCCTCTTGACGGTGATTTTTCATGAATTCTTGAACAAACTTCCTTTCTCCTTTTATCTTTTCATGCTCGTCATACATATGCTGTATGTGATCAGAAAGAAATTCAGCTTTTTGTTGAGCGCGTTTTTCTTTCTGACTTGTTTGACAGCTTTGGTAATCCGTTCATGAGCTTGAGAAATCCAAGATTTAGATGGTTTCTTCACGGATTTGGATGATGATTTGGTTGACTTCTTTGATGGTGGTGGCGAGGTGTGAGAAGACGAATCTGATGATGAAGAGATATGAGGAGACTCTGGATCCTTCGGAGGTTCAGAGGTTTCTTCCTTTGATCGTCAGGGGACTATCTAGGAGAAACGTATCATAATCAACATCTTTATCTTTTTCGGACTTCTCAGTTTCGGTACCTCAAACTCATATTCGATAGTATCCTCCACAAGCTTTTGTTGTTGCACAAGAGTGGTGGCACCAGCTCCCTTATCGGGTTGATTAACCGCATCGGGAGATGGTTCAGAGTGGGCAGCACCACTTGATCCTCCGGGACCACCCATTTGGTCTTTAGCAAATTCTTCACTTTGTTTTGGTGTCTAAGGAATTTGATCGCTTCTTGTAAACATTTTCCGTGGCTCTTTATCACTTTCCGAGCTTTCATCATAAGGTACAAGTCGAGAGTCTTTCCTTTGCCATGTTCAGCTATTGGACTAGGAGGTTTTGGAACTGATGGAGAGTCATCCTTTGCAGTTTCAGAGTAGTGACCTCCTCGATTGATTGTGTTTCTTCAAAGCTCTCGTCCAGTAGCTTTCTTTGCGGTTCAGGTGTAGGAATAGGTTCAGCTTCCTTTACGGGAACAATCCTTTTACGAGGAGGATTCCTTTTGGGAAGCTTCCTATAAACATCTGTACTTGTGACACTTCCAGCGTGCCTCTTCGGTCCTCCGAGTAGGTATACCAGAAGATTTTTCATCAAGATGACCAACTTTGCCTTCTTTTACGGCTAACCGATACCTTTTGTATGTTTCAAGCTTTTTGATTTCGGTAGTCAGAAGGTGATCAGGTAATACCGAACCCTGTTTCTTTGTTGCGATTCTTTGATTCAACAGATAATATGGGTTCGTCAATATGTCGTGATTATCGGGTCATTGAGCCTCATGGGGATGTCGGATGAAGTCCAAGTGCTCTCAGGATCAACAGTTTGGTGTATCTGACATAGGGAATCTTGGAGCCAAGCTTCTTGTGAAACATCATCATGTCTTCCCATATCGATTGCCGATTTCAATGTCCTTCTTGTTGATCAACGACCAGTAAATTTGTAGTTCCATGAGCTTGGGATGCTCATAGCCACTGTCACGACCCGAGACCGATTTGGTGATGATCATGTAGAGTGTTCTCCATGGTTGAGGAATATACTTGAGCTCCACGTGAGAGTGCTTAGTAATGATTCCTGAAGCTTCATCATAACCAATATCTATCAAGAATTTCAGGATTGTCTCTTCAGTAGGGGTAGCAAAGAAGTCGGTTGGAGCGATGTCAGGAATGATGAGAACAACCCGTAAGTCGGCGGGAGTGATAGTGACTTGCTTGTGATTAAGTGTCACATTCACTGCACTTGACCATGATCCTCTGCATAGAATCGAATTGTTGAATGTAGACCTCTGGAAGCTGTGGCAGAGTGTGAGAGCATGTTACGGTAGGGATGATTCTGAGAATATCCACTGCAATGAGACAAGTGAAGATTGAGCATGTGAGGTGTCAAAGTCAACCCTAAGGTTGTTCTTTCCAATCTTTCTCGGATAACCTCTCGGAAAGATATCGGCAATGTAAGAACCGATGCATCCACATTCATTTGTTCACCATGTCGTGATCGAAATAACATTAGCCAAAAGAACCAACATATCGAAAGACATAGTGTTAGTCAACAGAAGGTCTTATTGTCTAGTTATTGAATGTACAGTGTCAATGATTGTTACGAGTCCTAAGTCACTTGTTTGTCTAATAGTTCAATGGCGTGCGTGAAATGTTTCGTGAGTTAGTTAACTTTAAGTATTAAAGTTTATGTTATCACTTATTGTTCACAACATATCAAACGTTTAAGTTTATTAGTGACATTTATGGATTCGTGACGTTATGATAAGTTTATTAACAAGTTTGTACACGTAACAATTCATAATGAAGGTCAATCAAGGCATAGGCGTAGAATTGGTAAAGTTAAGCGTAAACAGTAGTTACATACTGCGTAGGGAAAGCTTATGCGAATGATCCTAACTTACGCGTAAGAAATGTTACGCGTAGGAAAAGGGGACCTTATGCGTAGAGCTTACGCGTGGCGTATATATACCTTGCGTAAGGCTTACTCGTAAGAGTAGACCTTAAGCGTGAGGTCCTTGTTCACGCATATCCTTCACAGGGGATACGCGTAGTCCCATTGTAGAACCTTCGCAGCGTAATAGTTATGCTTAAAATTATTCTTACGCATAACTTGACTACGCGTAGGGTAATCCTTATGCGTAGAGTTTCAAATGACCTTGATTCGGAATATTATGCGTAGCAAAGCACTTTGAAATAAGTTCATCAAATCATCAATATTAACACTAAACTTCATTTTATCAATAAAACATGGCATGAATCATTCGTTAATAGTTACGCGTAGAAAGTCATACGCGTAGGTCAAAACCCTAAGGGTTAAGAATTACGCGTATGATTTTTAACCATAGGATTTGCACCATATAAATTCTGGTAGGTCTAGAGTCTTTAGGCCAAGTATTAACATCTAATTCGTTGAGAATCAAAATTACCCAAAGTCATGAACATTAAACCCTAATTCCAAATTGTTAAACAATTAGTGTTTCTGGGTGGTTAACAACCATGGAAATCATCAATTCAACAACATATGACCATAACCCAACAATCTTTTAGACCAAAACACTTCACATTTGGAAAAACCCAATTCGACTCATAAACCCTAATTTTCAAAAATCATTAATAAGTGTTTCGGGTGGGTTTTAATGGTTAAAATGATATCCTTGATGTATTAGAAGCGTTTTGACACTATCCATATAACCAAAAACACACACATAATGATTATGTGTTCATACGCTTATGCGTAGAACACATAATCACGCTTAACACAATTTTTAGCCGTAGGATTTGCATGAAATTAAGAACCTTAGCTTAAAAACATGTTAAGATCGTTAAACCACTTACAAAATGATGATCAAAACAACGGATTTCTTGGTTCAATCTTAGGCGTAGGATGAGTATGGTTGTGTGTATTAAATGTGAAGTAAAAAGTAGGTGGGAGGTGTTTTTATTAAAAATAACTTTAACATTTTAACAGCTTTAGTCCCTCCACCTTTTCCTTTTTCAAACAAAGCCATTTAACTTCCATTTTGGTTACCAAACAAAGTTTTAGGAAAGAAACTTTGACGACACTCCCCCTCAACTTGATAAATGATGAAAGGTTATAAATTTTAGTCCGAGGAGTGTCATTTAACCAGAAAAGTTTACCACCAATGATAAAAGAAACAACCGAGATAAGATAACATGCAAGTACACAGATGATTTGAAACAATTAAAGTTATATTTTCTCCCCTCAACACTTGATCGAAAAAATACTGAATTTTGAAAGATTATAGTGTTGACGGAAAAAACGTACTTGCAATGTTGAAAGAAAATAGATAGAAGAATATTTTTGTTGTTTTATCGGATTTTATACTTTTGTATTTTGTTTTGAGAATTTATTTACAAAAGAGATTTTGGTGTTTGAGGTTTTAAAGACTGTTTTAGGAGGTCATCAATTCCTCTTGAGTCAAACACCTCATACCAATCCGGTGGACCAACTCATTAAACCTAGCGGGAGGCAAGGCTTTGGTGAGAAGATCGCCAATTGGTATTACGTACCCACAAAATATAATTCAACGACCCTGTTCCGTGGTCCTTGATGAAATGATATCGAAGATCGATGTGCTTTGATTTCGAGTGTTGGACTGAGTTGCACGAGATTGCAATAGCACTCCGATTGTCGCAATACATCGGGATTCTGTCAAATACGTAACCATAGTCTTTGAGTTGTGTTCTCATCCGGATGACTTGAGCACAACACGCCGACATGGCTACATATTCTCGCCGGTTGAGGACGTGATGTACAATCCTCGCTTCCGATTGCCATGACACCAGCTTATCACCAAGAAATTGTAATGCTCCTGAAGTACTTTTCCGTGAGTTTAAGCATCTGTGCGTGGTCGGCGTCTCAAAAAGCGATTAGTTCAAATCCAGAATCCTTCGGATACCAGATCCCCAAGTTAATGGTTCCCTTTATGTATCGGAGGATTCTTTTAGCCTCAGAGAGGTGGGTTTCAGTTGGTCGACGATAACGGGAGCATAGATAAACGAAAGACAATATCAGTGCGCTAGCTGTTAGATATATGGGAGACCCAATAATACTACGGTATTTTGTAGGGTCCACCAATTTCCCATGTAAATCTGCGTCTAGCTTCTTGGTATGAGCCATTGGTGTGGCATAGGTGTCACAGGTTTTCATTCCAAATTTGTTTAACAATTCAAGGGCATATTTGGACTGAATCAAGAAAATACCACGGGGTGATTGATGAACTTGCAGTCCTAGAAAGAACAAGAGTTCACCCATCATGGACATTTCAAAATTTTTCTTCATTGAAAACTTTTTATGTGTAGACCCAAAAATGATGTCATCCACATAAATTTGAACAATTAAGAAATTATTAGCAATGAGGAAGGATGATAGCTTATCGTACCATGCCTGAGGAGCTTGTTTGAGACCATATAGAGCTTTGTTCAGTTTGTAGACGTGATTGAAACTTCGGGATCAACGAATCCATCTGGTTAGGTGACATAAACCGTTTCTTTAAGTTGTCCATTGAGAAACGCAGTTTTGACATCCATCGGATAGACCGTCATATTCATATGAGCCGCGAGCGAAATATCGAACGACCTCAAGACGAGCAACCGGAGCAAAAGATTTTTCAAAGTCAATACCCTCTTCCTGGCGATAACCCTTAGCCACCAGGGCGTGACTTATTCGGATAACATTTCCTTGACATCCAATTTGTTTTTCCAAATCCATTTTA
This sequence comes from Chrysanthemum makinoi, assembly GCA_910596185.1. Lineage (NCBI taxonomy): Eukaryota > Viridiplantae > Streptophyta > Magnoliopsida > Asterales > Asteraceae > Chrysanthemum > Chrysanthemum makinoi. Next base: position 172,630,544 of record OU343221.1, on the reverse strand, counting down.
GACCAATGGCGTAGACTCCTGTTGGTCTTTCAACCAGTTCCCATACTTCAAGACGTTTGAATTGGTTGAGTTCTTCTTGCATGGATTCAATCCAGGTTGTCTTTTGTCATTGCGTCTTTGATTTTTTAGGTTGATTGGCGGACGGTGAGTGCATAAATGCAATGTTCACCGTCTGTGTGAAGACGTTGTCTTGTAACGGCCGTTGATTCGGGTTGCCAATAATGTTTTCAAGAGGATGGTCTTTCGTCCATCTATGTGTGGAGGGTTGATGTTGATATACATTGTGCGGATTCTGAGGATTCAAATGGTTTGTTGAAGATTCAGCGACATCCGGTGCAGCGATCTCATTAGCAAACGGATTGAAGAACGCATTTGGATCAAAATCTGCAGGTGGGGGTACTACATTGAATATCATCGCCGGCTTCATCATTGTTGGAAGCGGTTTGTTCAACTGTTGTGGTGGAGTCAATTGGTGTAGGTGCATCTGCAACAGTGGTTGTTGTAGCAGGTGTATCAGGTATAAGAGTATTATCGGGTTGAGCGGAAACAATGGATACACACGAGCACGTTCATCAATATCGTCACTGAACAGTGGAGCAAATAACCTTTCCATTTGTTGACGAGTAAGCTGGGGGCTTTGTTCAGGTGATGATGGGGTTTGGGGAAGTTTAAGCGGTTGTGTCCGGGTTCCAAGTGTTATACTCGAAGCCATTTCCGTAAGTTCATCAAAATGAGCATGAATCGTTTCCATCACTTGTTTTGTACGACGATTCCAGATTCGGAAACCTTTTGAATTATCACATTATCCGATAAAGACTCCAATGTCAGCTTTGGCTTTGAGCTTTCCAAAGTCATCACGATCATTATTAGGATAGCAAAGAGATCCAAATACATGAAAGTGTTTTAGATTCGGTTTTCTGTTATGGACGAGCTCGAAAGGTGTTTTGTTGTGGCGTTTTGTAATCATAGAACGGTTTTGAGTATAGCATGCGTTAGAGATCAGACTTCGCCCATAAGTAATCTGGAAGTTTAGCATTGATTAACATTGTTCTTGCGGCTTCCACTAACGCGTTCGGTTTGTCTTTCGACAACTCCGTTTTGTTCTCGGTGTACGTGCAATAGATGTTTGATACTGAATTCCCACTTTCTCATAGAATTCACGAAGGGTTTGGTTAACAAATTCAGTGCCTCTATCGGTTGATTATGCGAGCGGTGTTCGTAGCTGAACTTGTATTTTCGTGAGAAGGTGATGATCATCTGTGGAGCTTGATCTTTGCTAAGAAAGTAGACCCAAGTCCAGCGTGAATAGTCATCAACAATTACTAAGATGTAGCGTTTGCCATTGATCGTTTGCCACGCGTCGGGCCACACAAATCCATGTGAAGAAGATGAAGCACATGCTGAGAGTTGTGTTCCACCTTTGAAGGAAAATGAGCACGAGTGCTTTTGCCTTGTTCACAAGCTGAGCAAAGGTGATCTTTAGAATACCGAAACCGTGGAGTCCTTCAACTAGTTTGTGTCGAGCAAGGTTGGTGATGGTTTGAAAGTTTAGATGTGAGAGCAGCGACGGTTGCCATAGCCAGGATTTTATTGATGTTGCCTTTGAAAGTAAACATATGGGAGATGAAGCAACCATGTCTTTCATAGAGATAGTGTAGAGACTAGAATTACGCGATCGGACATAAGGTCATTTCCTTGTAGATCACGAATGAAACAAGTTTTCTCCGGAAAGCAACCTCCAAATCTCCATCACAAAACCGACCTAATGAAAACAGTTATGACCGAGGCCTTCCACATAGTAAACACTGCTAATTTCGATGTTCCCATTGACATAGTCTCCGTAGCCCATGATAGGTGCGAAGTGATCATTCCCGAACCTGACAGTGCCAATGAACTTTGCAATAAAGTTTGATAACAGGTTTAAGATTGCTGTCATGTGTGGGAACATCCGCTATCAACAATCCAGAGAATGATCTTATCACTGCATTACACGGAGACACAGATGGAATAGAAGTAGATTTGGAACCCGAAATGTTAGAGGGTTCCGTAGCGATATAGTAGATATACATACATTAATAGCTTTAGGTATCCACTTAAATCCTAGTGTGTTATATATCCATTTCTGCCATCTCCAACTAGTATTTGCTTTAGTCTTAGTGAATGCACTAGGTGGTACTACATTCCTAGGAGTTGACATAGGAGCTACAGGGACAGCAATGCGTTTCTTAGAATCTAAAGATGGCGGTCTACCAAGCACAGATTTAGAAAGATTAGTGGGCCTAGAGGTATTCCGGTTCTTAGGATTCCTTAAACGAGAGATGATAGCTTTAGCAACACATTTATCATGGCAATCAGAATTCATACTTTTACCACAAATAACACAAGGTGCATCGGACTGAATATCAAAAGTACTTAACGGTTTAGCATTCGTTACATCACTATTTCTATTACATTTGCGAGACGCAATATCTATAGTGGAGGCAACGTGAGTCTTATTCATAGTCCTAGGGTGTTCTCCTACTTTAGCATTCTTGATTGATCTTTTCTTAGGTCGCAACTTCCTATTCTTGTATTGAGTGCTCCTAGGTCGTGAAGTCGGGGCGTTTGGAAAAGGCTCAACTATTCTGTTTCAGTAGAAGGAAGCACGTTAGCTACTTGTGATTTGGCAGTAGAGATTCTAGGTTCATGAGTACTAAGTGTTCCTGGGGCTAATCTCTTAATGATGGTTGGCGGAAGTTGTTCATACTTTCCTAACATTTCTCTTAACTTGAGGATAGTGTGAATCGGATCTTGATTTTCAGACCGAACATTTCCAGCAAAAATGCATAACTTCTTTAGTGTGTGCAAGATAATGATCAAGTTCATTTGATGCTTCATCACGAGTCTTTTTGAGTAAATCAAATATGACACCATATTCCTTTTTAACTTTTAAAAGTTCTTGTTCATATTTTGAGATTTGACACTTAAAAACACGTTTTGATCATCCAATTGCTCAATTTTATGATTAGAAGATTTTGCACGCGACTGAACGATTTTGTGTTGAAAAGCATGTTGTTGATCGTGAATATCTTTTTGACACCAATTAAGACGACGTATTGCATTTGAAAGTTCGTTTGACAATCGTTTGTTTTCAACTTTAAGGACTCGATCTGAAGCACATTATCAGTGTTCTCAACATTTATCACAGATTCAACGATGTATCAGTGAGGTATGATCAAATTCATATGACAAAGAATTCTCTAGCACAACATTATGGACATCAGCACAGATGACATCTTCCAAGAGTCGATCAACATCTTTTCTCAACAGTTTCTTTTTACGTTTAGTATTAGAAATAGATGTTTTGTTTTCTCAAAACGACCTTCATCACTCCAAGTTCCTTATGAAAATCCTTTTCCAGGCTAATGCACAATTTTTCAAATTTTTAACGTTAGGTAAAAGATTTTTCGGAAAAATGTCTCTTTGTTCTCGCGCCAGAGGCGATTGAAAGTGATCAATTTTGATTTTAGAATGATATTCTATCTCATGTTGTAAAATTTTGAGGTCAGCCATGAAGATGTCAAAATATCTAAGAATTTTTCGATTTTCGGGTTTTGAATTTACTTCACTGATGGAAGGTAAAGGACCATAAATTTGTGCATAATCTGGTTGGGGATTAACATTAGAAGACTCGGGTGTTTTGATGATAACCCTTGGTGTGTTAGAAGAATCCGTTGGTGTGACGAAAGTGACCGCTTTTGAATAGTTAAAAGGTTTGTTGTAAACAACTTTTTCTAATTTTGATCGACTCGTCTTACGCATCTAATTCCTCTTGACGACGATATTCAACAACACTCATAACAGAATTATCAACTTTATATTCTGCCTTGGAAACTTCGGATTTGGTTTGAATGTTTTGGTTGAAAGCTTAGGTTTGTAATCGGCAAGATTCGGTCCATATCCATTTGGATTGGGTTTTAAAGTAAACTTTTCAATGGCGGTGACCGACTCGCCATGTTTGTAAACAACAGTTTTAAACTCTTTAAGTTTGTTTTGCAAGCCGATGATTTCTTCAAGATGATCATCTATTCGTTTCGTTGAATGCTTTTTGTATGCAAAGAAGCTGTTTTGACAAGTTAACAACTCAGAATTAGCTTTTTGATTTTCCAAGGTGAGAGCGTTAATTTGCTTTTTATGTTCATGTTTGATTGTTCTATTTGACAACAAAGCATTCTTCAAAGCGGCTAGATCACGCATCTGTCTTTCTAAATATTTTTCGTTTTGATAAGATTTGGCAAAGGCGGCTTCAAAACCGTTTTCACGTTTTTCTTGAGTTTTGAAAAAGTTGAGTTGCTTTTGTAAACATTCAGAATCCTTGGTTAACAGTGCATTTTTGCATTTCAAGTCCTGATTAATGGCATGACATTTTTCCACTATGGTTTGTTGGTCTTGTATTAAACGAGCAAAATTTGGATGAGGCAAAAGTTCGGCGTGTTCAACGTGAGTCTCAACATGATCATTACTGAATTCTTCTAGTATAACCATGGAGTCAATTTGATTATTTAGGGAGACCGTTTGGTCATCTTGATCGTCAAATATAACTACGGGGTCTAGTTGAAAATCATCGGAATGAGATGTGGATGGCTCATTTTGAACATTCTGAGTCTTGCTTGGATTGATGTTGGCGGAGATAGTAGATCGAGATGAATATGGTTTGTTCGGGTACCTGAGACAAGCCATCGGTGTCATACACTGGGCCTGTGTCACTCATGTGTAACTCATGCATATTAGCCATCAACATAACAAATGCATTGGCCTGCAAATCCTCCATATCATCATCTGAGTCTGCATTTGCCATAAAACTCGTTCTTTGTGCGTGAGAGATCCACCAACTTCATCCTTAAGAGCCAAAAGAAGAGCCTCTTTGAAATAAGCACTGCCCTAGTCCTTGGCTTTGGGCATGCATTAGCCAGTGTCCCTTCTCATTGCAGTTGTAGCATCGAAGACCATTCAACCCATTCTGAGCATTTCCTTGTTCCACCACTTGAGCTCGATTGTTATTCCTACCCACAACATTAAACCCTTGACCACCGCCCATCGACGCGACCATAACCACGATTCTAAACTTCAACTCGTCCATTGTTCACAATAGCTTGATTCCTTGTATTAGATGAGGAACGAATACGGTTGTTGGATTTGTTGGTATAACGGCTAAAGGCATTAGCAATCATAGCAAATCCTTGTTGCAATGCTTGAACGGATCGATTCCTCATTAGCTTCATCTTGAGCATTGTTGTTGTTGTATGGAACCAATTGAGTTTGTTGAGATGGAGGTTGTGAAGGATCATGTGGTGTGATTGTACCAGTTGGTTGAGTTCTTTGGTGGAGGAGAATAACTATTTTGAGCATATAAGGCAAGTTGTTGATTTTCCGGATGTGTCGGTGGAGTAATTTGAGCACGGAGAATCCTTTCCCTATCAACTTCCTTTTCATGAGGCTTCAAGTAATCGTACAATAATCCGTATGTAGATTGATGCATGTTTTCGCTTGACGGAGAAAAATGACATACTTCTCCCATTCAGGACCAAGACTACTCAGGAACTTTGTATTCACTGCAATTTTAGGCATATTGATGTTGTGTTTATCCAAATCATTGATGATGTCTGAAAATCGGTGATGATAGGACTCGAGTGTCTCTCGAGGTTCAATCATGAAGTGTTCATAAGCCAAGTAAATTTTGGATTCCAAATCTTCCGATTGAGTCTGACAGATCCTTCCATAAGAAGACGAATATGATCCCACATTTTCTTTGCGGTCTTTTGAGCATCAACACTACGAAGAATTAGGTTTGGTAATCCTAGGAGGATATATTCCATTGCAAGCTCATCGGCTTCATAGTGTAGAAGTTCTTGAGGATTCAAGTGCACTGCAAGAGCAATGTTCGTTTGTTCATCTCTTGGTGGAATGGCATTTGGATCTCCGGGTACAATGACATTAGGCATCTCAAATGGACCTTCCAAGATAACCTTCTTTAAGAACTTTCCATGTGGCTTCTTTAGATCACAAAACCTAAAGAACCTTATTACCCATTGATCGTAGTTTCTGGGAGTGAGCATTGGAGGTCTATCAAGTGATCCAGCCTCATGAATTGATTGTTGGCTGCTTAAAGTTTCAAACATCTTTGCAAACCAAGTGGGTTCCCTCATAGTGATCCTTGATGGATGTTGATTAACGTCATTTGTGTACGGTTGAACTTGAGGACTTGGTGGTGGTTGAACCATTTGAGGTTGTGGATTTGCAGCAAGTTGTGGAGTATGTTGTTGGTTAAATTGTTGTTGATAAATTGCTTGTTGTTGATTCCATTGTTGATGTTGTGGAGTTAGTTGTTGTTGTCGTTGAGGATAAGTGTAAGGGAAATAGTTAGAGTATGGTGGTTGTGACATGTTGAAAACTTGTGTTGGTAAATATGGATCTTTGTAGTCGAATGAACCTTTGTTGATGAAGAGTCCTTAGGCGTAGAAGAGACAAGAACCAAGTAGCACTTATGCGTAAAAACACCAAAGTTACGCGTAACAATAATGAGTTACGCGTAGGATTTAGCTTACGCGTAAGTAGGAAAAAGCACTAAAGTTAGGCGTAGACAAAAGTTAGGCGAGAAAGTTAGGCGTAGGATTTTCTTATGCGTAAGACTAGGCTTAGCCGTAAGAAAGATCTTAGGCGTAGGATTTCTACGCGTAAGCTTATGCTTATCCGTAATTTTAGGGTTTTGCCCAAATGATCTTTTACACTATCACAGTGCAAAAGATATCCAAAGTCGGCGTATTTTCAGACTTATCCAAGTAAGAAAACACGGAATAAACCACGAAAATGAAGATCAAACCAAGGAGGCACTTACGCGTAGGATTAGGGTTTCACTACGCGTAGGTTTACTCGTAAATATGATTTTGTCCAAAAGTGTTTCTAAACCAGTTTTTGTGTGATAAAATAGCTTCAATAACACCAAAATACACAAAAGTGTGAAACTTGATGATCCAAAGCCTATAAAACAATTATGCGTAGAACTACACCCACGAATAAAAACTAGCTCAAAAACAATGATCCACGCATAAAGTTTGAAACTTTTTGCCAAAAACAAGTATTTTAACACCTTAAAACGTTGAAAGTACAAGAATCTTGGATTAAAAAGTGTAAAAAACAAGTTTTTAAGCGAACCAAAGAATACGGTAACTCTACGCGTAAGACCAAGAAAAAAACTTTCAAAAACAAACTTGTTCACCCAACTATTTGGCGATTGATACCACTGTTAAGTCACAAGGTTTACCACACAAGCTTATAAGAAAGATAGAGAGGCGATTGAACAAGTATCCAAACACACACACACACGTATAGACTTAGATGGTTAGGCGTAGGTATGTGAAAGAGAGAATAACTTGAACAACCAACCTTCAAATGAAGGTTTACAAGGGGTATTTATAGGAGCGAAGCTAGGGCAACACTCCTAGTTCCCTTCCTTTCCTTATTGGGCTTGGGCCTAAGCTCATGGGCCTTCTACATAAGCTTAAGGCTAATAACAAACATAAAGGCCATAATAAGCTAACTATTACATATGAGTAACTAACACTTGAATAAGGTTTAGGAGTAATTCCAACACTTTCGATTCATGTATTTCGTAACATTAAATATTGAATTGATTTGTATGGTTAATATGAGCGGCTAAGCACCTCTTGGTGCTGGCCTGGTTATGATTCCTTAATTTTTTTGTTTGCGTTTATATTACTTTCGTATAATTATTTCTAAGTGTATGCATGCATAGTTTATTGGTAGCTACCCTTGTTTCGGTAGTTTTGAATGGCAGTAGAGGCTAGTTGCTTAGGAGATATGACCAACTGACCATAAGTGAGTAGACTGAGATGGGAAGGGTAAGATATGACCAACTGACGACCCTTTCTACTTGTGCGAATTGACCAACTGATCACCTACCGTTTGGATGAACTTAAGAATTAGGGGGTGAGTGTTTAAGATGCTAACGCCCGGGCACTCACTATTATAAGTCTAGCATGTAGTGGAACTTAATGACTCGGCTTAGGGGACCAGGAGCAACTGGATTTATGAAGGGACACCTGACTTCTCCAGTGGTGGCATCTTTGCTGATAGGTTAGGGCGAATTGACCAAATGTTGTCCTCTCGACTTTGACCCCACCTGAAGTAATTGGAAGTAATTAGACATAGACATTACTAGCTAGGATAAATTACTAGTTTAGCACCACTCTCCTTTAGTAGTTTATTAGTTAAATCGATATTAAATCATATTAAAATCTGTGACACCTAGACTTAGTATTAATCCAACACACATAGCTCTTGGGACGACCTCGGTTTTACAGAATACTACACTACACACGACCGGGTACACTGCCCGTTAGTGCATTAGGGTAGACCATAGGTATAACGAGACTTTATAAATATTAAAACCTGTCAGTAAAACCTGCATAAAGTTTTTGGCACCGATGCCGGGGAGTTATATTAGGATTGCTATTATTTGTTTTAAAATTCTCACGATCACTATTCAAGATTTCAGGTACCATGGAAGTTGTTAACATTGATGACCTCACTCTTGAGGAATATTTGGCGTTGACAAGAGCACAACAAGGGGGCCGGGTCTCGTAAGATCGGCAATTGGAGCTGATGTCCATTTTGAAATTAAAGACCAATTTATGAGGGAGCTTCGTGCTAACCCTTTTTCTGGAAACAGGGACGAAGATGCGTATGAGCATGTTGAAAATGTCTTATACATTGCTAGCCTTTTCAACATTCCGGGTGTGTCTCATGATGCTGTAATGATAAGGGTGTTCTCCATGACTCTTACTGGGGCTGCCAGAAGATGGATTGAAAGATTTCCCGTCGGGGCAGTTAATACTTGGGCTCTACTAAAGAAGCACTTCATTCAGAGGTATTGTCCTCCGTCAAAGATTTCTAACCAGCTCTTGGATATCCATAATTTCAAGCAAGAAGACGATGAAACATTGTATCAAGCCTGGGATAGATACAACGATCTCCTTTACAAATGTGCTACACATGATCTGAACAACCAGCAAAAGGTCAACATCTTCTACAAAGGAATCATCGTGACTACAAGACAGATGCTGGACTATCAAGGACCAATCCCGAACATGACTCCTACTCTAGAAATTGAAGCCATTCAAAAATGGCTGATCATTCTACAAAACGGCACGATGGAGGAAGCAAAAGAAACCAAGGCGGAAGTTTTGATGGAATTGCAGCCATCGCTAGCAAAATTGAAAATCTAAGTCGAGATATGCTGAAAGTCATAGAAACCGTTCATGCCATCCAAGTGGGATGTGAAAGCTGTGGGGGAGGACATCTCACCAAGAATTGTCCTCACGTTAACGAAGAAAGCATAATCGAAGAAGCTAAGTATGGAGAAAATCGACCGTTTTACGAAGATAACTGAAATAATAATGGGTATCGTAGAAATTACAACTGCGGGCCTTATGGAGAAAAAATTCCCAGCCTTGAAGAAACCATAAACAAGTTCATGGAAAGTTCAGCCCAGAAGTAAAAAGAACAAGATAAATGGCTTAGGGATTTCCAGGAAAACACAAATAAGAATCTCTCCAGGCACGACGAAACCCTAAAAAACCTTGAAACCATGGTAGAAAAGCTCAGTGCAAAGATAGAGATGAGTAACGTTGAACCGGAGAAGACCAAACCTATGGTAGTGTGCAATGCTGTTTTTGTTGATAATAATTCGAAGGAATTGATTGAGGAGTGCACAGAAAACTCTGAAGAAGCGATTGTCGACAACCAGGATCGGTTACGCGTAACTATTTCCCCGAGTTACGACGTAACTATGTCTCAGAAAGTATAACCAGGTCAGAAAGTGATTTGTTTCCGATTAAGGATATTAGCGCAAACAGGTTAGTCATTCCATCTTCAGTTGGGAATTATGATATTTTAGGGATTGTAGATGTTGGATCTAACGTAAATATCATGCCACTTTCCATATTCTTAACACTCAAATTAATTCATCTTTGGAAAAGGGATATCGTGATTGAGATGGCAAATAAGACCAAGGCTATTCCGTTAGGAATTACAGGTGGTACTTGTGTGAAGGTCGATAGATTCTTTTCTGCTCCAGAATTTGTGGTTATGGACATGGAGATAAACAAAAAGGAACATTTGATTCTTCGTAAACCGTTCCTCGACTTGTTGGGATACTATGGTGATAGAATAGAATTTAAATTGGACAAAACTCTATGCCTTGAGCCGGATGAAATAGTAACAAATGAGGATTCATCGAAGGTTCATCTGGATTATTCCGATAGATTTCCTCCTTCATATTTTGGCCAATTGCAAGGAACCGAGTCAAGTGATGATGAAAACATCGGAGGGGAAGATGATGATTTTCGGCCTTCGGTACCGAGTTATGTTATTACTGGGAAACTTCACTGTTGTACTCCAGAAACCTCTTTAATTGATGGTTCTAAAGTTACATTACCTACATGTTCTCCTTTTAAAAAATGATGTAATGAAGGAGGACAGTATCTAATTTGGATAATAAAAGAGGCTGTAGAAGTTTGGTGGTACTGGGAAGACGAAAAGCTTATCATGAAAAAGTGATTGCAAGGGCATAATATTCTAAACGAGTGGTTCGTTGAGACCAATTGGACTATTCATTTTTGTGAACCAACTATGATGTCTGATGAATTCACCATGGCATGGCCTACATGTGACCCCAACCGCAAGATCTGCGATGGAGGAGAGTTCCCCGATTCTGACTGGCTCAAACGCAAGGAATGGGCATGTTTTGAAGAGGAAAAGAGAAGGGAAGTTGGATACAAGGGAATCTCATTTGAAAACTGGTTACGAGTAACGTTTGGAGCTGTTAAATTAAAATGGGAAGAAGAGACTAAATTTCGTTGTGAGTGGGCAAAGGCTAATTTCTTGCAGGAAAATCGATATTCCATAACTCGGTTCATTTCTCCACGTGTTTGGGACAAGCCCTCTTCAAGAATGAAAGACATGGAGGAAGTTGGCCAAGTCCAAAGGCCACCATAAAGCCCTGAGGCGCTGAGTCTAACTTAAAGACTCGTAAATAAAGAAAAGTGCTCTTTCGGGAGACAACCCGAATTATTCCTTTCTTTTGTTTTATTTCCATTTCTGTTGGGTTTTGTGTTTTTAACCATTTTTGCAGGAAACAAGGAATGATTGCTGCTACAGCATGCTAATCTGACTATGGTTACGGCGTAACTCATCTCAGTGGTTACGCCGTAACCAGCCCCTTGCAGCAGAATTTCGGATGCATCAACAATTACGGTGCAATTCCATCTCAGTGGTTACGCCGTAGCTACACTCTTGCAGCGTATGCCAGGTTTTGCCTAGATACAGCGTAACTCCTTCTAAGAGTTACGACGTAACTATCCTCTACTTTACTTCTTTCATTTTAAACACAATAACCTTGTATTAGTATTTTAAATGAACTTTGTGGGTGTGTTCCCTATAAACCCTCACGATACTTCACTCGTCCACTTGGGATGCCAAGTGGTTTAAAAGGCTTGTTGCATATGCTAAATGCAACCGTGATTCCTACGAAAGTGAGTTTGGTTTGTTTTTCATTTTTCATTTTTTCTTTTTAGAATTATGCTTGTCGGTAGTACGATTTCAGGGATTGAAGTTTTCTCATGGATGCTTATACGAAGGCACGACTCTTTTTCGTGGGCCTTCTTTCTTTTGGAGCAAATTTCAGGGAAGTTCTCGCTCTAATTCTACTTTTCTCTTCACCTTTATTTAACGCTTAGTACAAAAGGGACTTTGTACAATTCAAGTGGGAGGACGGGAGTAGAATTGTCTCTTGAACTTTATTTTGCCCTCGTTTTTCTAGTTTATTTTAAAAAATTATGCCATTTTTAAAATTTTGACATGTTTTTCTCAACCTAAATAGATTAGACCTTAGCCGAGCACATACAACCCTTGATATTATATGGTGAGATTAGCCTTATCCGTTTCCAATATTTTACCCCAAATCCACCAAAATTTTGAGTGTGCCGGTAGCTTGTAAACTTTAGAACTTGGCCTTTGCATTATTTCGAGACCATAGACGAGGTATGTTGAGTTAGCTCAATGTATTTGGACTTTTCAGTTTAAGAAGGTAGTATTATAGGATGATCACCCAAATAGCCTGTCATTGTGTGTCTATTGATTAGTCACCTCGACTTCTCGACCCCCATGTGAAACCATTTGTTGCACTCACCTTTAGTGCAAGATACCCCTAGATACACCCATCTGAGCCATTCCTTTCATTTTGTTAACCCAATATATTGTTTCGATACACCTATACACCTTAGCCTACCCTGTAGTCTTTATTTGTGATTGGTAAGTCATCATTTGCCTAAGTTCAAGGTTCAAGTTGAAAGGTTCGGGAATCACGCTTTCGTCGATGACATATTCTTAAAGAACATTGAAGACCCCCCGAATTCCTATTATTCATCTCAAGTAGGGGGATATTATGTTTAGTTGTTATATTTATGTTGAAAAAAAAATGATTCAAAAAAAAAATAGTTATGTTATTGTAAAGTGCGATGTTATAAGCACTAGGTTATGAGCTTTATATAGATTTAGTATCGAGGAGGCCACCTCGGTCACATTTGAAGATTGGAGTTGGTAATTGCGCCAACAATTGAAGAAAAGGTAGTGTGCCTATCACGACGTCCTCTAATGACACATCTACCTAGTATTTCATGATCCGGTTTCTTAACTTCAAAGCTTGAACTTTGGGCAGACGGTAAGTGGTGATGACTTGGTTATAGATTTAGACTATCTGCTTGATTTTTATTTTACACCATTTATATATCCCATGTCTTATCCTACCCTTTAGTTATGAAGCATGTCTAGGTGATGCAGCGAGCAATCTTTGGTGTCTTGGCCATGGATTTGGTCATGTATCATTGATTTTGTCCACTTCACCGTGACATGTTAGTAATGACGAGTCACCCTTAACATTTGTCGTGTCTACCCATATTGCCTTCCAAAATTGTTTAGCCCTTAACTGTAGTGGTGGATATTTTTGTAACCGCCAAGCTTATGATATAATACATTGCTATGACTGTGCGATTGAGTGATCACCCCGAGATTTTTGTAACCGCCAAGCTTATTAGTTACTCCGTAACCCAGATCTAGCCTATAAATACCCCACGATTTCCAGCATTTTAAAGCATCCCATTTTCACACACCACAACCAAAGAACATGGGAAGAAGCCAAAGGCAGGTCTAGAAGAGCATAAGGAGCTATCTCCAAGGGAGAAATCACTCCCCTACGACAAGCATTAGCATTTTATCTTTTCTTTACTTTCGATTCATGTATTTCGTAACATTAAACATTGAATTGGTTTGTATGGTTAATATGAGAGGCTAAGAACCTCTTGGTGCTGGTCTGGTTATGATTCCTTAATTGTTTTGTTTGCGTTTATATTACTTCCGTATAATTATTTCTAAGTGTATGCATGCATAGTTGATTGGTAGCTACCCTTGTTTCGGTAGTTTTGAATGGCGGTAGAGGCTAGTTGCTTAGGAGATATGACCAACTGACCCTAAGTGAGTAGACTGAGACGGGAAGGGTAAGATATGACCAACTGACGACCCTTTCTACTTGTGCAATTTGACCAACTGATCACCTACCGTTTGGATGAACTTAAGAATTAGGGGGTGAATGTTTAAGTTGCTAACGCCCAGGCACTCACTATTATAAGTCTAGCATGTAGCGGAACTTAATGACTCGGCTTAGGAGTCCAGGAACAACTGGATTTATGAAGGGACACCTGGCTTCTCCAGTGGTGGCATCTTTGCTAATAGGTTAGGGCGAATTGACCAAATGCTGTCCTCTCGACTTTGACCCCACCCGAAGTAATTGGACGTAGACATTACTAGCTAGGATGAATTACTAGGTTAGCACCACTCTCCTCTATTTGATCACACATTTGCTTTTACTTGCTTTAGTAGTTTATTAGTTAAATCGATATTAAATCATATTAAAATATGTGATACCTAGACTTAGTATTAATCCAACACACATAGCTCTTGGGACGACCTCGGTTTTACCGAATACTACACTACACACGACCGGTACACTGCCCGTTAGTGCATTAGGGTAGACCATAGGTATAACGAGACTTTATAAATATTAAAACCTGTCAGTAAAACCTGTATCAGTAAATCTAGTTGTTCTTAGGTTTCAATGCCTCCGTAAACAGAGTAGGAATAAGCTGAAATTAAAAATTTTAGTGCGTGTATTAATTTTAATTTTATTGAATAAAATGATAAGTTATATAAGTCTTTCAGATACTAAATACATGTAGTGTTCGAATGTATGTTTGGTTTGCCTCAACCAAGAGTTGCATGGTCATTCTATTTAATAAAACCACAAACGTGTAAATGGTGAATAAGTTTTTCACATGAAGTTACATGTGGTCATTTATATATATATATATATATATATATATATATATATATATATATATATATATATATGGGGAGAGTTAACGTGAGATCAATCTTAAAGTTGTAAAAATAAGATTAAGTCTAAAAAACCTTTAAAACATTTATAAATAACAATTTTAGCAATAATACACATAAAAATAATATTTTAATACAAATGAATATTTTATCAACTATTAACCAAATGATACATGAGTTTTGATTAGTGATACACCTGATACATATTACACTAATAAATATTCCAAAACCTGATACACATTACACTTCTAATCAAAGTGTATCACCTGGGTTTCGTAAATTTTAAAAATAAATCTATCGAAACTTTAACAATTTTAGTTGTAGTTAATAAAAAATTAAATTGTGTTGTAAGGAGAGTGTCATTTGTCAAATTTTAGTTGGATCTCATTTTAACAACTTTAAGCTTGATCTTGATCTAGATTCTATATATATATATATATATATATATATATATATATATATATATATATATATATATATATATATATATATATATATATATATATATATATATATATATATATATATATATACATACTATTATACCTTCATTACACATGTTCTTTATAATAACAATCCTAACATTTATCAAAATATAATTACTTATATTTGTAACATCACCATCCTTTTAAATTAAACATAAAACATGAAAACTAATCTATTGATCACGCCTATTTAAACTAAAAAACACTTTTTCTTATGATCAGAGGATGGAATAACATAAGAAACTTCACTAACTTTACAAATCTACTAAACATCTACTCTCAATCGGCTATTGGAATGGAACCGAAACGTTTTTCATCATTTTCTTTGTTCTAACAGTAATCATAACCTATGTAAGTGTTTTAAGTATATGCTGATCTACCCAAAGTTGGTATACAAATCGATAATCTACCCAACATACCATCCGCCATTGCTTCATCCAATGTTTAAACCTAAGCTCAGATCATTACATAAGGTGCAGTGCTTAACCAAATCATATAAAAGCAATACTAACCTAATGATTAAACATATGTTTACAAGTTGTCAAATTATTTTAGGACCACCTATTTAACAAATAGCTAATACGTATTCCACAATCCACATATGAAAGATCTAATATTATTAATATGTTTCAAAGAATATTAAACATGTTTAATGAAGTATCCCTAAAATCAAAACAAATATCCATGATTCTTTTTATTCAAATCATCCTATATTTACATGTCACACAATATTCTAAAGAATCAAATCACATATATTTCTAATAAAATGGATGTAGAAACAATATTCTAAAGGATATGTTAAACATTGGAAAAAAAATACCAAATATGCATTGGTAATCATCAAGATATCAGTAACATGCAGATCAATCACTATGCATTTGCAGTGGATGGTTAAAAAAAAGAATTTGTAAGATTACCCGATGATGTAGTTGTTGTGTTGAAGAAGATGACAAGATTTTTTGAGTACACTAATTGTATCTCTGATTCAAGCCGTATTCTCACACTTCTCAACACCAACTTCTCTTTGCAATGATGACTTTTGTTTTGCTACAAGTTAAAAGTCTTACTCTTTCTTAAATCAAAGTGCTACGTATAATATTTTGGATAAACACGTTTTAGTAACTTTGTGATAACATCAAATAGTCCTGAGTTTCTAAGCGTTAATTTTCCCCTATATCATCACATTTTGAGTAAAATACTAGTATAAACATCCTTATTCCTTATTATTTCATTTCAGGACCCATTCGAAGTAAGGAAGCTGCAATTGGACGTTTTCAAGCCCTATTGTTACAATTGTCTCTTAATTACGGCGTAACCAAGTGATGAAGTTATGACCCAACTAAAGATTACGAAGGCTACGGCGTAACCCTCAGCTAAGGTTACGCCGTAACTACTGATAAGCACCAAATTAACAAAGACCCCGGCGTAGCCCTCAGCTTAGGCTACGCCGTAATGAAGAAATACACTGGATTACAGAAGCTACGGCGTAACCCCAGCTTAGGTTACGCCGTAAGCATGGATAAGCACAAATGATTGAAAGAAGTTACGACGTAACTACCTAATAAGGTTACGCCATAACTGCTTCGAAGCCTATAAATAGTCGATGGTTTCACCAGTTTTAGATATCTCTCCTTTCCTAAACCTTCTAGGGTTTGGGGAGATCAAAACACAGAAGAAGAAGCATGGTTAGGAGCACTGATTAACGAAGTCCTCGTCTATGATTTCCTTTGTATTCGAGTTTGGATTCTTTTTATATTTTTCTAGAACTTATACTATGAATTCATATCATTGATTAAAGTTTGCATTTATGTTATTGTTATTTGTCATAATTCTTTAGAGACATGTGATAGTCTTTTCATAGATCACTAGCCTTGGTAGTATTATAAGCTTGGTAGTATCTAAAGGGCTGGGAGATAGGACCAACTGACCCCAGTCCGATAGATAGCGAAGTATGGGAGGAATTGGCCATAG
Organism: Chrysanthemum makinoi; assembly: GCA_910596185.1. NCBI lineage: Eukaryota > Viridiplantae > Streptophyta > Magnoliopsida > Asterales > Asteraceae > Chrysanthemum > Chrysanthemum makinoi. The sequence continues at coordinate 172,613,583 of OU343221.1, read as the reverse complement.
TACAACCACTCTTCGTGTGCGAACTGACCAAATGATCACCTATCAAGTGGAGGTATTTAAGAGGTTAGGGGGAATCTAAGTTCCTAATGGCCGGGGTTCCCACCGTCTAGATCTAGTAGATTTGGTGCTTAATGACTGCTATTAGGTTGTTGAATGATCCCGGGTGACCTGCTCATCTTGGTGAGGAATATAAGAACCATAGGCCATGACGAATCGACCAAAGGAGTCTGGTGATAATTAACCACTATATTGAATCTTCATATCGAGAATCAATTCATATATGTATTCTTTATTAAGCTTCGTTTATCTATCTCTTTACCCTAAATTTCTGGTGTGTATGTAAGTAAGTTAATAGCATATCGATGGATTATTATAGCTTTGTCATACCAAAATATTATCAATATCATTTCTAATCATCTTAGTTCTTTCAAGGTCACAGCTCTCTTGGGACGATACTCGGATTTACCTAAGGCTTTAATACATCTGATCGGGTACTCTATTTAAATATTAAAAGCAGGATGAAATAGCACATCAGCTTTTTGGCGCCGCTGCCGGGGAGCAGTTAATGAAAGATCTAAGGTATTTCATATTCACCTCATTAAGAGATTTGAGCACTTCCATATGGTACGTTTCTAAATCTCTCCTATTGCAATTATAAAATATTTATTTTCTAATGCTATTAGTTACAACGTAACTCCTTTCATGGCTTACGACGTAACCATATTGCAATTTATTAAAAAATTATTATAAAATCTTTTGACTAATTAGTTACGACATAATTATTTTTAAAATTACAACGTAACCACTATAGAATCAGGTTTATTAAAATTAAATATTTTATTAAAATTAAAAATTTAATTACGGCGTAACCCTTTGTAGGATTACGACGTAACCCTTTCACAACAATTTAAAATTCTGAAAATATTAGTTACGGCATAACTATTAATTGAATTACGCCGTAACTATCTTGGCGGTATAAAACCTTATTCGTAATAAAAACTAGGTTTTACATATACACTTTCACCGCCTACCCATACAGTAAATTTTTCTCCAATTTTTTTTTCATCAAGATCTCTTCATCCAAAGATTCTCCATGGCTGGTAAGATCTATCACTATTCTTTTTGATTTGTTTATGTCAATTATTTCAACTAGGGTTTATATTTTAATATTTTAGAGATCTTGGCGATTTGAGTAAATTATTGCTTTTGGTTTGATTAATTGATGATTATGATGATTTCCCCATGTTATTTTGATTCGTGTCCTATCGCTATGGTTCGATTTGGGTGTTTTGACTTTATTTAAATTGGGTTTTGGGTCAAACACAAACCTAGTGGGTTAGGCGCGGTCCCTCAACACTAATAGGTTAAAAATTTATCAAAACGTTTTACCACTTGAAAAAAAATTGATGGTTCCGGCGTAATCTATTGCGTAATTGGAACATCTGAGGTGCTGAGTTTCTAGGGAAGTTACGGCGTAACTGGGGTTAAGTTACACCGTAACCATTTGAATCTGTGATTACGGCGTAGCAGTTTGATTTAGCTACGCCGTTACTTGAGAAATTACCTAATTACGGCGTAACTCTTGTTTTGGTTACGCCGTAACTTAACATCAGTAAGGTCTGCACTTACTGTTATCTGTTTTATTTTTAGGTGCAAACAACCCCGCTAATTGGTTCAGGTTCTTGGCACACCCTGATACTGGTATTAGGGAGTTGTGTGTGGAAGAGTATGAGAAATTAAGGGGGAAGAATATCAGTCAACCCGAAGCACTTGATTTTGATGCATTTGGTAGTTTGGCAAACGGGAAAGCTAGTAGGAAATTGAGGAAGTTTTGCAAAATTAAGTTCACGTGTAATGCAGGGGAGTTCACGTGTAATGCATGGTTGAGGCTATTCAGGATCACGGAGCCGGTCATTCTGGAGTACGTCCGTGAATTCCTTGCTAGTGTGGAATTTCGTACTGATATTGTGGATGATGACATGGAGTCAATGTTTTTCCAGCTTGGGGGCGTTAGGAGAAGTTTGACTCTTAGGCAGTTTACTATGAGGATGGGTTTGTACACTGATAATATCAAATAGTCCGGAATATTAAGTGTCAATTTCCCCCGATAATGCTTGTAATTTATATCATTTATATGGATTTACGCTTTTTTTCCATTTTTTTCCACTTTCAGGTAAATTACGAGCATTGGAGCTAAAGAGACGCGGAACTGGAGAAATAACTAAAGATTTATCACAGTATGCTACCTTGAAGAAGTTACGGCGTAACTCGTCTCGCACATTACGCCGTAACTATTGCATGACTCAGAAAGCCAACTTATCAGAAGGTTACGGCGTAACTCTTCCCAAAGGTTACGACGTAACTACATTAGGTCAAATGAGGTTCCACGCCGCTGATACTTATGCCGTAACTACTGTATCTCTTACGACGTAACCGAGTTTATTGAAGACTATGGCATAACCACTCATTAGGTTACGCCGTAACCAGCAGATCTAGTGCATTATTCGAAGAAATAGAAGGTTACGGCGTAACTCCTATATTGGTTACGCCGTAACCCAGATCTGGCCAATAAATACCCCACGAATTCCAGCATTTCTATTCATTCCATTCCATACACAACACTCAGAGAACGTGGGAGAAAGCTCAAGGCAGGTCTAGAGGAGCATACGGAGCTGTCTCCAAGGGAGAAATCACTCCCCTACGATAAGCCTTAGCGTTTTATATTTCTTTTACTTTCAATTCATGTATTTCGTACCTTTGAATATTGAATTGATTTGCATGATTAATATGAGCGGCTAAGCACCTTTTGGTGCTAGCCTAGTTATGATTCCTTAATTGTTTTGTTTGCCTTTACTTTACTTCCGTACAATTATTTCTAAGTGTATGCATGCATAGTTTATTGGTAGCCACCCTTGGTTCGGTAGTTTTGAATGGCGATAGAGGCCAATTGCGTAGGAGATATGACTAACTGATCCTAGGTGAGCGGACTGAGACGGGAAGGGTAAGATATGACCAACTGACGACCCTTTCTACTTGTGCGATTTGACCAACTGATCACCTATCGTTTGGATGAACTTAAGAATTAGGGGGTGCTTGTCTAAGTTCCTAACGGCCGGGCATTCACTATTATAAATCTAGCATGTAGCGGTACTTAATGACTTGGCTTAGGGGACCAGGAACAACAAGACTCCTGATTTCTCCTGGGGTGGTATCTTTGCTGATAGGTTAGGGCGAATTGACCAAATGCTGTCCTCTCGAATTTGACCCCACCTGAAGTAATTGGAAGTAATTAGACGCAGACATAACTAGCTAGGAGGATTAACTAGGTTAGCACCACTTTCCTCTATTGATTTCCCTTTACCATTTATCTGCTTTATTTTCTTCTGCTTTAGTAGTTTAATTAATTAAATCCCTATCGAAACCATTATTAATCTGTGACACCTAGACTTAGTAATAATTCAACACACATAGCTCTTGGGACGACCTCGGCTTTACCGATTACTACACTACACACGACCGGGTACACTGCCCGTTAGTGCACTAGGGTAGACCATAGGTATAACGAGACACTATAAATATTAAGACATGGTCAGTAAAACCTGCATCAAGTTTTTGGCGTCACTGCCAGGGAGTTATATTAGGATTTTTTATTGAAGTCTTTTAGTTTTGTTATGATATTATATCTCTTACTATGAATGATTATCTCACCACCTCTAAAAGTAAACAGGGGATCACCATTCCAGCTCTTGAAGAAAATGTAAAGTTCGAATTCTGGGGACTCTGTCTCGATGAACTAAAAAGATGCTGCTTTTATGGTACCAAAGATGAAGAAGCACACGAGCACATCGCTAAAGTATGTGAGATTGCCGATTTATTCCATGCGCCTGGGGTCTCCAGAGATCATGTTATGATGAGGGCATTCCCTTTTACCCTAAAAGGAAGAGCTAGAGATTGGTTAAAGAAACTTCCATCTGGATCTATCACAACGTGGAATGCGTTCAAGAAGTCCTTTCTTAAGGAATACGAACCCCTGCAAAAATCCTCCAACAAGTTGATGAAATTAGGAGGTTTAGTCAACTCAATGATGAGACACTGTTTATAGCTTGGGAAAGATTTAACGAAGCCTTCCTAAAGTGCCCCGAGCATAAACTCAACAAGCACGAGCAACTACAAATATTCTACAACGGGTTGAACATAAAAACTCGGCAATTGTTAGACTCAAAAGAACCTATCCCGTTGATGACTGCTGATAAAGGATGGACAAGAGTTGAAGAAGTAGCTCTCCACTCGTCATCTTGGAATGAAGATCGGAATGAAGATCCTATCGAGATACAATCGGTGATAAAAAATCTGGAGGAATTTGAAGTAGATATGCAACCCCTTACTAAAAAAATCAAGATGGTTAAACACAAGTTCAATAAGCCCATTGATGGGAGAGTGATAGATATAGAAAAGGCTGTGAAGATACTTGTCAAACAATCCAGCAGAAAACAAGAAGAGAACGAAAAATTGGTTTGGAATATCAAGCGAGATTACGACAATGTGCTGAGAACACAAGCAGCTGCTATAAGAAGACTTGAAAATCAAGTCGGAAAGCTCGCATAATGTATTAGAATGAGAGATGAAGGTGAATTGCCTAGCACGACTGAACCAAATCCTCGAGATCTTGCTCATGCCATTACAACCAGAAGTGGATTAAACTATAAGGAACCAACCTACCCTTCAAACTCGAATGATCTGACTAATGAAACGCCTCAAGACATCAATAAAGAAACCGAGGAGGCTCAACCTACTGTCGAAAAAGTACGTCCCTACATTCCACCAATTCCATTTCCGGGAAGAATTAAGAAGGAACAAGAACGAGTGCTATTTCAGAAATTCATGGAGAAACTACAACAACTCAGCATTAATATTCCTCTCGTTGAAGCCCTGGAGCAAATGCCGAAATATGCCAAATTCATGAAAGATCTCCTTAACCATAGAAGACTTTCTGATCGGACGTAGATAACTTTAAATCAAAGATGCTCTGCCGCGCTTTTAAAAGATATACCTCTCAAAGAAGAAGATCCAGGGAGTTTCACCTTACCTTGTACTATCGGGGGAATTTTGTTCAGCAAGGCCCTTGCCGATCTTGGGGCAAGCATAAGTCTTATGCTATTCTCTCTCTATTCACGTATGGAATTGGGGGAGCTGAAACCAACTATAATGTGTATTGAGCTGGCTAATAAGACTACTCAATATCCTAAAGGAATCGATGAAAATGTTCTTTTCAAAATCGATAAATTTGTCTTCCCGGTCGACTTCGTGGTCCGGGAGATGGAAGAGGATGATATCCCTATTTTGCTTGGAAGACCCTTTCTTGCAACCGCTCACGCTATGATTAATGTCTTTAACAAGAAGATTTCATTGGAGATTGGAAATGATAAGATTACCTTCGATCTTGAAAAGTCAATGAGATATGCTTCTTTCACTGACGACAACCTTGATGATCTCGACCTTATCGAAGCTAACGCATAGAAACATGCCCAGGAATGCTTTCTTCCTGACCCTTTGAGATCATTAAAATTCGAAGATAATGACGGGACATCTAGCGATGGAGAAAGGGAACAGAGGAACTAGCCGCGAACAATCAAACAATATGTTCAGCAAATACCCCGGAAGAAGCTGATACTACCCCAAAACTCAAGGAGCTCCCTCCTCATTTAGAATATGCATTCATCAATGGGGATCGTAATTTCCCTGTTGTGATATCTTCTCTGTTATCTGACGAAGAAAAGGAATTGTTACTGCAGGTTTTAAGCAAGCACAAGGGAGCAATTGCGTGGAAAGACTCTGACATTAAAGGAATTAACCCTTCATACTGCTCTCACAAGATACTTATGGAAGATGATTTTAAACCTGTAGTACAGCCACAAAGAAGATTAAATCCAAAATTCCAAGACGTGGTAAAAGACGAAATCATTAAGCTTATGGATGTGGGTCTAATTTACGCTATTTCTGATAGCCCTTGGGTTAGTCCTATTCATGTTGTGCCAAAGAAAGGAGGAATGACAGTGGTCACCAATGAAGATAATGAGATGATACCGACTAGAACAGTCACTGGCTGGAGGGTGTGCATCGATTACAGGAAATTAAATGACGCAACTTGAAAGGATTACTTCCCCCTTCCATTTATCGATCAAATGCTAGAGAGGCTCTCTGGACATGAGTATTACTGCTTTCTCGATGGATTCTCAGGATACTTTCAAATTCCTATTGCCCCTGAGGATCAAGAAAAGACTACTTTCACCTGCCCTTACGGAACATTCGCCTACCGAAGGATGCCTTTTGGACTATGTAACGCTCCCGCCACATTCCAACGATGCGTGACTGCAATATTCTCGGATATGTGTCAAGATTTTATGGAAGTCTTCATGGACGACTTCTCAGTTTTTGGTAACTCTTTCTCATCTTGTCTTAATAATCTATCTAAAATGCTTGCCAGATGTGAAGAAACCAACCTTGTCCTTAACTTGGAGAAATGTCATTTTATGGTTAAAGAAGGGATTGTTTTGGGGCATAAGATTTCCCAAACAGGGATCGAAGTTGATAAAGCTAAGGTTGACGTTATTTCTCGAATGCCTTATCCTACCAACTTAGAAGGGATTGTTATTTCTCGAAGTTGATAAAGCTGGATTTTATAGACGATTTATAAAAGATTTTTCAAAAACTGCCAAACCTATGACCCAACTCCTCATGAAAGATGCTAAATTTGATTTTGACGATGATTGCAAAAAAGCTTTTGATATTTTAAAAGAAAAACTGAATAATGCCCCTGTTATTATTGCTCCTGATTGGAGGAGCGATTTTGAACTCATGTACGATGCTAGTGATTATGCTGTGGGTGCTGTTTTAGGACAGAGGGTGGATAAAAAATTTAAACCCATTTATTACGCTAGTAAAACCTTAAATGAGGCACAAGAGCATTACACAACCATTGAAAAAGAACTCGTGGCTGTTGTCTATGCCTTTGATAAATTCAGATCTTATTTAGTAATGTCAAAAACTGTTGTCTACACTGATCATTCTGCTTTGAAGTACTTATTTAATAAACAGGATGCCAAACCAAGATTGATAAGATGGGTGCTGCTGCTGCAAGAATTTAAAATTGAAATCAAAGATAAGAAAGGAGCAGAAAACTTAGCAGATGATCACCTCTCACGATTAGAAAACCCTGAGCTTGAAGAACTTGACAAAGAAACTATTCGGGATTCCTTCCCCGACGAGCATCTCATGGCAGTTAGAATTAAAGATTCCAGTTCCGAACCATGGTACTCAGATTTCGCTAATTACCTCGCAGCCAGAGTATTACCGAACAACAAAACCTACGATCAAAAGAAAAATTTCTTCTCAGATCTTAAGTATTACTTCTGGGATTATCCGTTCCTTTTTAAATCATGCCCTAATGGTATTATTCGGAGATGCGTATTTGGAGATGAGCAAAAACAGATTCTGGAACATTGTCACAACAGACCTGCAGGAGGACACTATAGGGCCGACAATACTGCTCGGAAGGTTTATGAGGCCGAATTATTTTGGCCTAGCATTTTCAAAGACGCCGCAAAACATGTTAGGGATTGTGACGCTTGTCAGAGGGTAGGGAACATCTCTTCTCGAAATCAGATGCCGCTCAACAACATTATGGTATGCGAGGTTTTTGATGTTTGGGGGATCGATTTTATGGGACCTTTCACTCCATCAAAGAATAAAAGTTATATCCTTGTAGCTGTCGATTACATTTCAAAGTGGGTTGAAGCCGAAGCTCTACAAACATGTGACGCTAGAAGTGTTATTCGTTTTTTGAAAAGATTATTCACCAGGTTTGGAATCCCTAAGACCATCATTAGTGATCGTGGGACACAATTTTGTAATGCTATTATGGAGAAAGTTCTAAATAAATATGGGGTACTCCACCGAATGTCTACACCTTATCACCCACAAACCAATGGGCAAACTGAAAACACCAACAGGGCACTCAAGCAAATTTTAGAGAAATCAGTCAGCAGTAACAGAAAAGATTGGTCCGACAAACTCGACGAAGCGTTATGGGCATTCAGAACAGCTTTCAAAACTCCTATTGGAAGCACCCCTTTTAAGATTGTTTACAGGAAAGCATGTCATCTTCCCGTAGAGTTGGAACATAAAGCATATTGGGCTCTCAAGAATGCTAACTTGGAGGCTGATGTAATCAAGGAACACCGATTTTCCCAAATAAACCGTTTAGCTGAGTTACGAGACGAAGCATATGATCATGCCAAAGCATACAAAGACAGGACCAAAAGATGGCACGATAAGCGAATCAAGGATAAAAGATTTGAAGTAGGACAAGAGGTTCTCGTTTTTAACTCAAGACTCAAATTATTCCCTGGAAAAATGAGATCTCGCTAGGTTCGCCCCTACACAGTAAGTAAGGTATTCCCTTATGGGACTATTGAGGTTCATAACAAGGAAGGAGTATATTTCAAGGTAAATGGACACCGCGCGAAAATTTATTATTGGCAAGATGTTAGCAAGCTTTCGGGAGATGAGTTCTTCGCACCTGTCTAGAAGCCCGGCGGCTCTAAGTCTAACTTAAAGACTCGTAAATAAAGAAAAGTTCTCTTTCGAGAGACAACCTGAATTATCCCTTTCTTTTGTTTTATTTCCTTTTCTGTTGGGTTTTGTGTTTTCTAACTATTTTTGCAGGAAACGAGGAAGGTATTGCTGCTGTAGTTTGCTGATCTGAACAGAGTTACGACGTAACTCCGTAATACCATCTCAGTGGTTACGCCGTAACCACTCGCCTTACAGCTTATGCCAGGTTTTGCCAATTACGACGTAACTCCCTCAAAAGAGTTACGACGTAACCTTCCTCTGCTTTAATTCTTTCATTTTAAAACACAATAACCTTGTATTAGTATTTTAAATGAACTTTGTGGGTGTGTTCCCTGTAAACCCTCACGAGACTTCACTCGTCCACTTGGGACACCAAGTGGTTTAAAAGGCTTGTTGCATTTGCTAAATGCAACCGTGATTCCTACGAAAGTGAGTTAGGTTTGTTTTCTTTTTTCATTTTTTTCTTTTTAGAATTATGCTTGTCAGTAGTGTGATTTCAGGGATTGAAGTTTGTTCATGATGCTTATACGAAGGCACGTCTCTTTTTCGTGGGCCTTCCTTCTTATGGAGCAAATTTCAGGGAAGTTCTCGCTCTAATTCTACCTTTCTCTTCACCTTTATTTAATGCCTAGTACAAATGGGACTTTGTACAATTCAATTGGGGGGACGGGAGTAGAATTATCTCTTGAACTTTATTTCTCCCTTATTTTTCTAATTTATTTTGAAAAATTATGCCATTTTTTAAATTTTGACGTGTTTTTCTTAACCTAACTAGATTAGACCTTAGCCGAGCACATACAGCCCTTGATATTATACGGTGATATTAGCCTTATCCGTTTCCAATATTTTACCCCAAATCCACCAAATTATGAGTGTGCAGGTAGCTTGTAAACTTTAGAACTTGGCCTTTGCATCATTTCGAGACCGTAGACGAGGTATGTTGAGTTAGCTCGATGTATTTGGAATCTTCAGTTTTAGAAGGCAATATTATAGGATTATCACACAAACAGCCTACCATTGTGTGTCTATCGATTAGTCACCTCGACTTCTCGAACCCCATGTGAAACCCTTTTGTTGCATTCATATTTAGTGCAAGATACCCCTAGATTCACCTTCTGAGCCATTCCTTTCATTAACCCGATATATTGTTTCGTTACACCTATACACCTTAGCCTACCCTGTAGTTTTTATTTGTGATTGGGAAGTCATCATTTGCCTAAGTTCAAGGTTCGAGTGGAAAGGTTTGGAAATCACGCTTTCATCGACAACATTTCTGAAGATAATTGAAGACCTCCCAAATTCCCATTGTTCATCTCAAGTGGGGGGATATTATGTTATGTTATTACTATGTTGAAAAAAAAAAAGTGATTCGAAAAAAAAAGAAGAAAAAAAAAATAGTTGTTATGATTATGTTATTGTAAAGTGCGAGGTTATAAGCACTGTAGTGTGAGCTTTATTGATTTAGTATCGAGGAGGCCACCTCGGTTACATTTGAAGATTGGAGTTGGTAGTTATGCCAACAGTTAGAGAAAAGGTAGTGTGCCCATCAAGACGTCCTCTAATGACACATCTACCTTGCATTTCATGATCCGGTTTCTTGACTTCAAAGCTTGAACTTTGGGCGGACGGTAAGTGATGATGACTTGGTTATAGATTTAGACTACCTGCTTGTTTTTATTTTTATTTTACACCAATTATATATCCCATGTCTTATCCTACCCTTTAGTCATGAAGCGTGTCTAGGTGATGCAGCGAGGAATCTTTGGTGTCTTGGCCATGGATTTGGTCATGTATCATTGATTTTATCCACTTCACCGTGACATGTTAGTAATGACGAGTCACCCCTTAACCTTTGTCGTGTCTACCCATATTGCCTTCGAGAATTGTTTAGCCCTTAACTCTAGTGATGGAGATTTGTGTAACCTCCAAGCTTATGATAGAATACATGCTATGACTGTGCGATTGAGTGATCACCCCAAAATTGACACTTACAATAGTTGAGAGATTTGAGTGTTTTGTTCCCCTTTCGTGAGGTGTTCGGCTTTGTTTTATTCTAGCATAAGGGATTTGTAAACTCATATTTTCCAGGTTATGGGAGATATCTTTTTAGGAATCTTTCTAATAAGGTCTACTTGAGGGGAAGTAAAGTTCAAGTGGGGGGATATTTGATAACATCAAATAGTCCTGAATATTAAGTATCAATTTCCCCCGATAATGCTTGTAATTTATATCATTTATATGGATTTACGCTTGTTTTCCATTGTTTTCCACTTTCAGGTAAATTACGAGCATTGGAGCTAAAGAGACACGGAACTGGAGAAATATCTAAAGATTTATCACAGTATGCAACTTTGAAGAAGTTGCGGCGTAACTCGTCTCTCACATTACGCCGTAACTATTGCGTGACTCAGAAAGCCAACTTATCAGAAGGTTACGACGTAACTCTTCCCAAAGGTTACGACGTAACTACATTAGGTCAAATAAGGTTCCACGCCGCTGATACTTACGACGTAACTACTGTATCTCTTAAGACGTAACCGAGTTTATTGAAGACTACGGCATAACCACTCATTAGGTTAGGCCGTAACCAGCAGATCTAGTGCATTATTCGAAGAAATAGAAGGTTACGGCGTAACTCCTATATTGGTTACGTCGTAACCCAGATCTGGCCTATAAATACCCCACGAATTCCAGCATTTCTATTCATTCCATTCCATACACAACACTAAGAGAACATGGGAGAAAGCTCAAGGGAGGTCTAGAGGAGCATACGGAGCTGTCTCCAAGGGAGAAATCACTCCCCTACGATAAGCATTAGCATTTTAAATTTCTTTTACTTTCAATTCATGTATTTCGTACCTTTGAATATTGAATTGATTTGCATGATTAATATGAGCGGCTAAGCACCTTTTGGTGCTAGCCTAGTTATGATTCCTTAATTGTTTTGTTTGCGTTTACTTTACTTCCGTACAATTATTTCTAAGTGTATGCATGCATAGTTTATTGGTAGCCACCCTTGGTTCGGTAGTTTTGAATGGCGATAGAGGCCAATTTCCTTGGAGATATGACCAACTGACCCTAGGTGAGCGGACTGAGACGGGAAGGGTAAGATATGACCAACTGACGACCCTTTCTACTTGTGCGATGTGACCAACTGATCACCTATCGTTTGGATGAACTTAAGAATTAGGGGGTGCTTGTCTAAGTTCCTAACGGCCGGGCATTCACTATTATAAATCTAGCATGTAGCGGTACTTAATGACTTGGCTTAGGGGACCAGGAACAACAAGACTTATGACGGTGCGCCTGATTTCTCCTGTGGTGGCATCTTTGCTGATAGGTTAGGGCAAATTGACCAAATGTTGTCCTCTCGAATTTGATCTTATGACCGATGCAGCTTTAGCTAGGGTGACCCGAGGTAGGGAGACTAGTTTGATAGGACTGCCTAAGCTAGTCGAGTTTGGGATTTGCACCCAGGACATATATGGAGTGATTGAGTTGGCTAGGACTGCCCCGAGGAGAGAAGTCGGGGAAGCTAGTTGTAACACCCTCAAAAATCGGGTTTTAGCGGAAGCATACAAGTTTTGGGTGCTACTAATCGGTATCACAACACAAGCATAGAATAGAAGGTTTTTCGTAAGAAAACTTAATTATTTAATAAAATCAATGTTTACAATAAAATTTAATACGGAAATAGGCCCATAATAAATAAGTGGTCCCTAAATGCAAAAATCAGAGTCGTCTATGACCATGCCATGCCATTGCCCAAGCACCTCCAAAAGTAAACCATCGCCTCAATACCTGAGAATACACGCTAAAAGTGTCAACACGAGGTTGGTGAGTTCATAGGTTTTCATAAAAGTATTGCGAGTTCAAAAGATCCTTTCGATCATTGTGGCGCCCACAATGTCGCGAAAACAAGGTTTACCTTTAAGCAAAAGAATAGAAAAGTGGACCACAAGGTTTTCAAGTGCAATACAATTCTCATAAACAAGTCAAATATAACCGAGGCATAACCTGCCTAATTAACAGTATCAAAATATTTATCCACAAAAATAGTTCATAAACAACCACCTGGACCATATCAAAATCAAACACTACAACGAATATAGTGTCACGCAAGCTTAACTATTACGCAGGTTAAGTCATGAAACCGTCACTAGATAGCACGAGCCGTGACTATCTCTAAACACACTAACAATCGACATGTTATACGTCATGGCAAGTTGGTGCATCCACAAATCCAAGTAAAGTCCTTGGCAAGTTGGGCAACCAAAGTCCCGACGGGGTGGCCATTCCCAATAGATCTATCCATAACATTCGCACCATCCTGAGCCAGGATGTAACAATTCATAACAACGCTTGGGTTTCTAACCTTAACCTAGCACGTAATAGCTCACAAAAATATTTTTAGGTCCAATCCAAAACAGTTCAAGCACTTGTGTCCACATAAAAACATATTTAAACCAAATCACGCATTTCATCAAAATCAGTTATCAATAGCGTATTCAAATCAATCAATCATTTGCATTTAGTATAAACAAGCATGTATTCTCCCCCAAAACAGTTTAAAAGCAAGTAAAAGTAGGGGCCATGAACTCACCTCGAAGCGAAGCAACGCAAGAATCACAACTAACAAGACTGGCATCAAAGAGCAAGCACAACCAAATCATGAAGGAAAGGCACGTCGATATCCAAAGAGTACAAGTACAAAGGTACTATATCGGCACAACCTAATAGTATACGTATTATCTCAAAATACGTCTCAAAAAGTAAAATAATATAATATCCGAAAGACAACGTGTCTTAGTTTTCGTGGAATACTCGTATCAAAGATTTCAAAAAATCCATTATCGATATCTCAAAAGTTTAGTTTTAACGTTTCGTGTGGTGGTGAGAAATTCAAGACTCGACATACAACTCACGCCAAAAGAAAACGAGACATCGACATAATCAAGACATACTGACCATAACTCACGCCAAAAAGAAAAGACACTTATAAAGTCAAGAAATACCGACAATACTCAAGCCAGTCCAAGACTAGGAAATGACGACATGTTATTTATTAAATATAAATAGATTAACTCTCGATAGCTTCCCCAAAATCTCCAAACGTACATGTTTATAATAAAAGAATAGTTTCCAGATATTGCTTGATAATAAAGGTTTCATAACCGTTACTCGTACTTAGACGAGTTTATGATAAAGTACCTCTAATAAGTGTAGTATATTATAAATGACGCGTTTGTTTATCCAATATTACCAAAATAGTTGGTATATCGTCAAAGCGTATAAGTTTTGAAAAGGTTTTAGGACATTAAAGAAATCAGAATAATTTAAGTTTATAAAAGATTTTACGAAATTTTCGACATGAATGCCCATTTATAAAACATTTCCAAGTCATAATGACTCTTGAATAATATAAAATTTATCGTTAATTTTTCCCAATTCGTCAAATGTTACAATTTATAATATACAATTGAACATATCATTCGCGTATATATTAGTTGTTTAGTTTTATCGACCGTTTTGTATAGTCCGGGTCCAGATACGTTAAACCCTTATGAGTCTAACGTACCATTCCGTCGCGTGTACCAAAGGGTCCATAATGTCCAAATAACTAATACCGTAAATCCAATACGTCCAATCCTTGTCCAACAATATAGTAATGTCATAATGCCCGTGAATGATTCCAATAAATCAAACCTCAAGTGTTGCAATAAATCCCTTAACTATAAATACTTTAACCATTTTTATAGTTTCTTAATTATTAGTCCGGTTTACCAGAATGTACGTTCGAACAACAACCCAAGTCATTACTTATTAACACACAAGAAGTATCACCACATAATCTATATTACTAAATCTGAAAATCCTTAAGGTTTAATCCGACCAGTCACAACATCAAACTGAGACTCACCCGAGTTGCACAGATTTGCGAGTCAAAACATAAGTACATCATTATAATTCCTGCAACACAAGTCAACAAGCAAAAACCAAACTGACTCGAATCCGACTCGACTCGGACTCAACTCGACAAACAACAAACCCTAACGACTAAAGTTGCGAGTCAAATAAGCTAAACAACATTATAAGCGATAAGTCAACCACAAGAATAAGCCACGGTTCTCAAAATGCACAATCTATATGAGCTAGACAAAAATTATAAGCAATTCTCATTACCAAACAAAGCTCGAATAATAATACCAAATCTGACCCGCGACACTCACTGGTCGCAACTCAAAATGGTCGGGTTTAACACGACCCAAATCCAAAAACAACACAAACACCACGAATCGATTTTTTTTTACCACACGAATCATAACAAAAATACTTTGTCCAGTTTATCCACACGAACAAATTTCCAAAACAGGTTTTTAATCCATCTCTATTACACGAAAACATTCATAGATTGTTTTAATCCGTTTTGATTCCACGAAAACATTAACACCAACAGTATTAAGATAAAACAACATGGGTACCCGGCTTACCATAGAAATCGAGAAAGAAAGAAGAGAAAAGAGGCGAGACGATGGTGGTGATGGCGGCTACTGCTGTGGTTCACGAACCCAAAACAACTCGAAACATACACTACTCAGCCTAAACGATTCACCCTTCAAACATTTATCACCACAGATCCGAATATTAAATTTAAGATCTAGCACGCGTGAGGGTTTCTCACCGCGCGTGTGGTGTGTAGAAAGAACCACCATAGGCCGATCTATCATCTTGGATGGGCGGTGTAATTTAGCGGTGGCCGGCGGTGGCGCGTGGCGGCGGTTTCCGGCGACGGCGGCCAAAAGGTGAGGGTGGTGGCTGGTTATTAGATAGAGAGAGGGAAGAGTACTTATTTTAGAGAGAGGAATGTGTGTGAATATTATGAGGAGAGAGAGAGACATGGGAGTATTTATACTCCCAGAAGGACTAGTCTTGCCATTTTTCAAAGTAGGAGGGTGGCGGACAGAAATAACTCGCAGGGACCATTCTTGTAAAATTTAGTAAACGGACGCATTCGGAGGAGTAGACGGACTCGAAAAATTACGTAACTTGCGCCATTGTTCACGAAATCATTTTTCCAATAAGAATGAGTATTTACTCGATCACTTTCTCGCAAATACAATTAATGGTCAATTTGAATGTTTTAACGAAGTTACAATTGTGTCGGTACGCGTTGTGTCTAATTTTCTCGTTTCACGAGATAACTTTGTTGTTTTCACATCAATCAAACTCAGGAAGGTTCGTAAATGAAAAACAGACTTAATTCCTTGAAAACAAAATATCTGGAAAATCGCTGGATGTTATAGACTTCCCTCCTTAACGGAATCGCGTCCTCGCGATTCAATTCGAGTTATCCGTTAGAATTGAAAAGAGATATGGTTACTTCTCAGAGTTCCATTTTCACGTTTTCACGCAAATTTGAGATATTTCTTAGAGTTTCCACCGATCAGTAAAACTAGGAAAACATCTTTGCTCAAGTCATTTGACTTTACGATTTCGATAGGTTCCTCAACACAGCTTAGGCGTTCATCGATATGGATATCTTCCAGCAGGGACAACAATTTCCTTCATCAGCGAGGCATTACCTCAAATTACGCACGTGTAAACGTCATGAATAGCTATGTTCTGGCGGTAGCTCAAGTCTCTAAGTCACTAGTCCAACTCTAGCAAGAGTCTTAAAAAGGATCAACACAACGAAGATTAAACTTTCCACGTTTACTAAACGTATAACACAATTCCATGGTGAGACTTTAAGCATAGCTTCGCCTCCAATCATGGAGTCTCAAAGATTCATGTCATCCATCCATCGTAGCTCTTCTGATGATCGTGAGCAGTTTGCATTCTGCTTTTGATTTAAACAATCTCTCGACAGATTCATGAACAGTTTCAGGATAGCAAGTTGGGTATTTCCCACTTAAATCTGACGAATTGTTGAGCGAACATTTTCAACCATGAAGTACCTCGTACAACGTGGCGATGGTTATATGCGATTTCGACCAATATGAGGTGTCTTGAACGTTTGGATGTTCCTTTCACTCCAGCCAACAGTCTGTGAATGCTACCCAGTACTCATACCACAACTTGTTCTCATGGCTCTTGGAGTGATGACCGAAAATTTGATGTGAAACAATTATCAGATTAGAGGTGATAGAAATTGGCACTCCATAATGTACAAAAGTCTCTTTCACGTGTGAGTGAGCAAAGTTGTCCATAGTGTCCGTTTCTTTGATTAGTAGGAACTGAGTAGGTTTGGTGACACGACCAACAATTACCCAGATGGAGGCGCGGAATTCACTTCCAGGTTTCAGTTCATAATACAGCATCCAAAACATTTTGTAGGGTGACCACTGAATGATTTTTCGGAAAGTTGAAAGCAGTATGAAAGACAATAACGGCAGGGCTCAATATGTCATAAGTAGGTAGAAAGAATCACAGATATTCCCAAAGGGCGAGCGAAGGATTAGACGTCAGCTCCAAGGATCGCGGTTCAAGTTACTCCTTAAAGTCTTAAGGTTTCTGTTGGGCCAACAGAATCTTCGTCGAAAAGAGAGTTAAGCAGATTCAGAGTACGACTCTGAAGGATAGCATTAATTACAACTAGCGATCAATAGATTAATTCCGTAGTGCACTTAATACTTAACGCAGAAAGATACAGCATTCAAATCCAACGTCAAAATTTCCAAAAGAAATTCGACTACCAGTCGATATCAAATCAAATTCTAAATACAATTGAACGACGATGGTTCCAAAAAGAAAAGTATGCTAGAAGCATACACATCGATAGAGCGCAAGGTGAAATATCAAAAGAACAGCATCAATGGAATAATCATCAATCACAGATAAGGCTTGGCGTAGAGGCGTCTACAACAGGACCAAAACAAAACCACGAGAATAAGCGAATCCATTTCCACCATAGGAACCAAAATCGCAAAATCTAACAATCTAAATTCAACGTAGCCAAGATCGAATCCAAATATTCTAAGAAGCCCGATGAGCTTATTACCACTTCACGCAACCCAAATACAAACTTGTGACCAATCGGGTCTAACCTGACCCGATTCAAAACAAGGTCTTACGTTTCCAACGATTCCAAAAATAATCCGAAGTCAAATAATGATTAGACGACAGCGAATAGCGATTCATAACAAAGGAAGAATATCACGATAAACAAGAATTTATGATGCCAGTGTGTTGTGTGTGAAGGAAAGCTTTTATAAAATTTCATGCTCGTATACTCACCAAAACTTTTCCATATCCTGAAATCAAACTAAAAACCAACCGGACATAATTCTATTATAACTACTCCAAGTATCGCAAAATTCACCTCTGAGTCGGACATAGGTGATCAGGCCATGTCCCACTGTCCCTGGTTGAATATAGGTGATCAGTCTATATTCACCCGAGGTTCAATGAATTTTGATACACTTGACTTAGTTACTCTAGCCTCATGTCTTTCACTTTCCAAAAATCCATTTTCAACAGCTTAAAACAAGTGTCCACACGCAAGGACGAGTGATGAGATTGTGCAGGGAAAGAGACGCAACGCTACAACAGATACGATGCGTAAACATAAGTATGTCGAAGATACTTATAACGAATAGTGAAAGATAAATGGATATACTCATCCAATAGTAAGGCACACATCTCATCAAATATATTAGCAATCAAAGTCACAAGTGAGGCATCAGCTTGGCAGGCAGGCACGTGTCGGTCATAGGGTTAAATTTTCATAAAAGTGGTTATAGTCTAGGTTTTGAAAATTTACCCAGTTCTCTATAACCTAGGCTCTGATACCAATCTGTAACACCCTCAAAAATCGGGTTTTAGCGGAAGCATACAAGTTTTGGGTGCTACTAATCGGTATCACAACACAAGCATAGAATAGAAGGTTTTTCGTAAGAAAACTTAATTATTTAATAAAATCAATGTTTACAATAAAATTTAATACGGAAATAGGCCCATAATAAATAAGTGGTCCCTAAATGCAAAAATCAGAGTCGTCTATGACCATGCCATGCCATTGCCCAAGCACCTCCAAAAGTAAACCATCGCCTCAATACCTGAGAATACACGCTAAAAGTGTCAACACGAGGTTGGTGAGTTCATAGGTTTTCATAAAAGTATTGCGAGTTCAAAAGATCCTTTCGATCATTGTGGCGCCCACAATGTCGCGAAAACAAGGTTTACCTTTAAGCAAAAGAATAGAAAAGTGGACCACAAGGTTTTCAAGTGCAATACAATTCTCATAAACAAGTCAAATATAACCGAGGCATAACCTGCCTAATTAACAGTATCAAAATATTTATCCACAAAAATAGTTCATAAACAACCACTTGGACCATATCAAAATCAAACACTACAACGAATATAGTGTCACGCAAGCTTAACTATTACGCAGGTTAAGTCATGAAACCCTCACTAGATAGCACGAGCCGTGACTATCTCTAAACACACTAACAATCGACATGTTATACGTCATGGCAAGTTGGTGCATCCACAAATCCAAGTAAAGTCCTTGGCAAGTTGGGCAACCAAAGTCCCGACGGGGTGGCCATTCCCAATAGATCTATCCATAACATTCGCACCATCCTGAGCCAGGATGTAACAATTCATAACAACGCTTGGGTTTCTAACCTTAACCTAGCACGTAATAGCTCACAAAAATATTTTTAGGTCCAATCCAAAACAGTTCAAGCACTTGTGTCCACATAAAAACATATTTAAACCAAATCACGCATTTCATCAAAATTAGTTATCAATAGCGTATTTAAATCAATCAATCATTTGCATTTAGTATAAACAAGCATGTATTCTCCCCCAAAACAGTTTAAAAGCAAGTAAAAGTAGGGGCCATGAACTCACCTCGAAGCGAAGCAACGCAAGAATCACAACTAACAAGACTGGCATCAAAGAGCAAGCACAACCAAATCATGAAGGAAAGGCACGTCGATATCCAAAGAGTACAAGTACAAAGGTACTATATCGGCACAACCTAATAGTATACGTATTATCTCAAAATACGTCTCAAAAAGTAAAATAATATAATATCCGAAAGACAACGTGTCTTAGTTTTCGTGGAATACTCGTATCAAAGATTTCAAAAAATCCATTATCGATATCTCAAAAGTTTAGTTTTAACGTTTCGTGTGGTGGTGAGAAATTCAAGACTCGACATACAACTCACGCCAAAAGAAAACGAGACATCGACATAATCAAGACATACTGACCATAACTCACGCCAAAAAGAAAAGACACTTATAAAGTCAAGAAATACCGACAATACTCAAGCCAGTCCAAGACTAGGAAATGACGACATGTTATTTATTAAATATAAATAGATTAACTCTCGATAGCTTCCCCAAAATCTCCAAACGTACATGTTTATAATAAAAGAATAGTTTCCAGATATTGCTTGATAATAAAGGTTTCATAACCGTTACTCGTACTTAGACGAGTTTATGATAAAGTACCTCTAATAAGTGTAGTATATTATAAATGACGCGTTTGTTTATCCAATATTACCAAAATAGTTGGTATATCGTCAAAGCGTATAAGTTTTGAAAAGGTTTTAGGACATTAAAGAAATCAGAATAATTTAAGTTTATAAAAGATTTTACGAAATTTTCGACATGAATGCCCATTTATAAAACATTTCCAAGTCATAATGACTCTTGAATAATATAAAATTTATCGTTAATTTTTCCCAATTCGTCAAATGTTACAATTTATAATATACAATTGAACATATCATTCGCGTATATATTAGTTGTTTAGTTTTATCGACCGTTTTGTATAGTCCGGGTCCAGATACGTTAAACCCTTATGAGTCTAACGTACCATTCCGTCGCGTGTACCAAAGGGTCCATAATGTCCAAATAACTAATACCGTAAATCCAATACGTCCAATCCTTGTCCAACAATATAGTAATGTCATAATGCCCGTGAATGATTCCAATAAATCAAACCTCAAGTGTTGCAATAAATCCCTTAACTATAAATACTTTAACCATTTTTATAGTTTCTTAATTATTAGTCCGGTTTACCAGAATGTACGTTCGAACAACAACCCAAGTCATTACTTATTAACACACAAGAAGTATCACCACATAATCTATATTACTAAATCTGAAAATCCTTAAGGTTTAATCCGACCAGTCACAACATCAAACTGAGACTCACCCGAGTTGCACAGATTTGCGAGTCAAAACATAAGTACATCATTATAATTCCTGCAACACAAGTCAACAAGCAAAAACCAAACTGACTCGAATCCGACTCGCCTCGGACTCAACTCGACAAACAACAAACCCTAACGACTAAAGTTGCGAGTCAAATAAGCTAAACAACATTCTATAAGCGATAAGTCAACCACAAGAATAAGCCACGGTTCTCAAAATGCACAATCTATACGAGCTAGACAAAAATTATAAGCAAATCTCATTACCAAACAGACTCGAATAATAATACCAAATCTGACCCGCGACACTCACTGGTCGCAACTCGAAATGGTCGGGTTTAACACGACCCAAATCCAAAAACAACACAAACACCACGAATCGATTTTTACCACACGAATCATAACAAAAATACTTTGTCCAGTTTATCCACACGAACAAATTTCCAAAACAGGTTTTTAATCCATCTCTATTACACGAAAACATTCATAGATTGTTTTTAATCCGGTTTTGATTCCACGAAAACATTAACACCAACAGTATTAAGATAAAACAACATGGGTACCCGGCTTACCATAGAAATCGAGAAAGAAAGAAGAGAAAAGAGGCGAGACGATGGTGGTGATGGCGGCTACTGCTGTGGTTCACGAACCCAAAACAACTCGAAACATACACTACTCAGCCTAAACGATTCACCCTTCAAACATTTATCACCACAGATCCGAATATTAAATTTAAGATCTAGCACGCGTGAGGGTTTCTCACCGCGCGTGTGGTGTGTAGAAAGAACCACCATAAGCCGATCTATCATCTTGGATGGGCGGTGTAATTTAGCGTTGGCGGGGTGGCGCTGGCGGCGGTTTCGGCGGCAAAAGGTGAGGGTGGTGGCTGGTTATTAGATAGAGAGAGGGAAGAGTACTTATTTTAGAGAGAGGAATGTGTGTGAATATTATGAGGAGAGAGAGAGACATGGGAGTATTTATACTCCCAGAAGGACTAGTCTTGCCATTTTTCAAAGTAGGAGGGTGGCGGACAGAAATAACTCGCAGGGACCATTCTTGTAAAATTTAGTAAACGGACGCATTTGGAGGAGTAGACGGACTCGAAAAATTACGTAACTTGCGCCATTGTTCACGAAATCATTTTTCCAATAAGAATGAGTATTTACTCGATCACTTTCTCGCAAATACAATTAATGGTCAATTTGAATGTTTTAACGAAGTTACAATTGTGTCGGTACGCGTTGTGTCTAATTTTCTCGTTTCACGAGATAACTTTGTTGTTTTCACATCAATCAAACTCAGGAAGGTTCGTAAATGAAAAACAGACTTAATTCCTTGAAAACAAAATATCTGGAAAATCGCTGGATGTTATACTAGTGGTGCTGGGGGTGATGCTGAAGAGGAGGCCGAGGAGCAGGTGCCAAGGGGACGAAGAAGGACACATGTGAATGTAGGGGAAAGGTTACAGATCATTGATGAGAGGATCGAGGGAATGTCAACCCATTTCAACAAGGATATTGAAAGCCTCGAAGTGGGTTTTATGGTCTTAGTAACCAATTTAAGGGTTTTACAGGTACATTGGATCAGGTGCAGCAGCTCCAACAGGATTTCTTTCACTGGAGTGCGGATCGGACTAGCCAAATGCTGCAGCACATGCATTTGAGCCACCTTAGGTGGGAAGGTCCAGAGTATGTGTACCAGCCCGACATCCCAGACGTTGGCGTCCACTGAGGAGTGGCATTCATGCAGCCCGACACCACTCCTCGAAGCACCACGAGCACTCCATATGAGCCCTCCCAATTCCAGTCCATGGATCATGATCTTCCTAGGGACGATTGATTTCCCTATTTGATGAAACAATTTTAAAACAATTTGATACTCATGTTTGTAATAACTTAACTATTTGGATATTTGTATGATCTATCACCCATTGTACCCGTCGGGTACAAAATTTTCCATGTATGATGTGCAGGTTTTGGTTCTGTGATACAGTTACGGCGTAACCTTAGGATCAGTTACGCCATAACCCCTGCTGCAATAGGAAATTTTGAAGCAACACAAATAGTTAAGGCTAGTCCCCAGAAATGATACGCATTAGCCACCCTATGACCCACCTTCAACCTTTAGGGATCCGTGGGAACCGTGGAACAGTAGACAATTTTGTTTATAAATAGTGAGCCATTTCTCACTTACTACTCACCCCTTTTACACATACTTTCTCTTAGTATTGTAACACCTCTAACCTCAGATCCAAAGGATCTTTCTATGCAGTTTTGTGTTTGTGTGATTCTCTAAGTTCCTCTTAATGGCAAGATCACCACCTCTTGAAGACGTGCAAGCTCAAGGTCATGAGTTGCTAAGCTTCGTCATAATCAAGACCACTGAAGTGTCTTTTGTTGATAGTTCTTTTCTCCCTCCATAGAAGTGTAGTGTTGAAGGCATTAGTGAAAGGTGCCGAAGGGTCGTGTCTAAGGCATTAGTGAAATGTGCCAAGGGTGTACATTCGATATGGTGCATCAATGTACAAGATAGATAGTTTGGGTTAAAGGATATTGATATCCCTATGATGTTGTAATAAGGAGTGTGCTTCCTTTGGGGTAGTCGTGTAAGTGGTGTAATGTTGGGTAGTAGTTTCTCCTTTGTAATAGAACTCGGTATCTAGCCTTGTATCGGATAAAGTGTGGGCGACATTGTGATAGGTTTGGTTCTATCTCGTGGAAGAACCCGATGTCTAGCCTTGTACCGGATAAAGAGTAGGCAACGTTGTGAAGGCTTCTCCACCACATGAAGGAGCTTGTGTTGTGTAGTGCTTACAAACTCTCGAGTGGGGAACTCAGGGAGTGGAGTAGGGCAAGGAATGTGTCCTTGTAGCCGAACCACTATAAATACTCGTGTCATGGTTTTGTGTTCCTTACTGTTTATCTTTGCATTACTTGTTTATATGCTTATCTATCATCATCCAACACACACAATAAATAGATTGACATAAGTCGATATAAATATTTTAAAACAAAGTTATAATCGGTAAAACTATTCAAACCCCCTTCTAGTTTTCCACAATTGGTATCAGAGCTTCGTTACCAAGTTTCTTAGAGTATATTGTACTTTAAAAACTTGATATGATCCGTGTATGTTTGAAAACTAAAAAGAAGGAAATTTTTTAAAACAAAAAAATAATGTTTTTAGAAACCATTATATTTTAAATGTTTGATAGTAATAGATTATTCTAACATTTTCTTTTAAGAATTCTTCATGCTGGGATTCGGGTATTTTAAAAGCTCATGAAGAATTTCGCGTATATGATTTTCAAAAATTATAAAAAGAATATATAGCAAAGGTATGTTCTTCTATAAATTACTTATAGATAAATTATTAATATGTGCTTCCTATTTTTATTAGTATTATAATTACTTATAGCACGTAAAGATTCGTAGACTTAATACGTATACTCCAATATAATAACTCTCCAAAAGGTTGTTATCTATATTAAACACGTCATCAAGAATATCATTCTTGGTTGATCTTTATAGACAAAACTACAAACTAGTCATTATACATCTTCACCTCTTAATGATAACTTGGCTAATCAAAAGCTTTGGTCATCATTTCTCAAATAAGGATATTGGCATTACATTAGTAATCTTTGTCAATAGTGTTCATGTGAAACTTTCCATATCATGATAAAATAGTTTTTGTCATGATTCTTAACTTCCCAATTTATGATTTATTCATAAAAAAGGAATTTCGTCAAAAAGGACTAGTAAACACGAAAACTCGTCGAAACCTCGAATCAAAAACAAACATTAGGTTATAGAAACCATCAACATTTTCAAGAATTAAAACTCCCGTGTCAAAATTATCAAGCTCACTTAAACTGTTCTTGTTACTGATCTGCCGGATCCCCGCGCTTTTACTAGCCGGATCCCTTTTTCAAGGGATCCGTGGGAACCGGCACATCAGAAGACAAAATAAGTGCTTGATGATTACTGTAAATTTTTACTTCTAACTTTACTCTCCCACATATGAACATAAACCCTAAGTTACTGTTCATAGGAGATCATTCCTCATCATTCTAAGGAAAGAAATTACTTGTGTAAGTATTATCTTCACTACATTGTAATTTCCATTCTCTAGTTCCTAGTAGTACAATTTTTCATCTTGAGAACTTGGGTTCAAGTGGATTTATCATAATTTGTTATCACAATGTTTTCTAAGATAAACTAATCAAAGAATTAACATTGTTAATACAAATTAAAAACTCATTTTGTGAGCAAAAATTATGATGAACCTCATTAAGGTACTATTCACATAATTGACACACATTGTAGTTTTGGTGTTTAGGATCAATCATGCCGAGCTCTAGGAAACAAGACTATCAAGATACGGCACACTACATACCGATGTATCATAGAAAAGAAGGTCTTAGTCCCGAAGACTGAAAGTCCTTCAAAATGTTGCAAAAGAGGTTGTTTCACGAGGGATGTGTGGTCGAAACTTCATTTGTCAACAATACCGACATCCCCGACGTCTTTACAGGAATCAACTTTCAATGTCTTCTAACCATCAACGAATGAATATGCCCAGTATTTGTTCTTGAGTTCTACAAAAGTATTAGGATCATTAGGAATGAGGATGGAACCATATCAATTGATTTTATCATCAATGAACACAACTATTCCTTCACCCTTGAAGAGTTCGCTCGGATACTTCGTATCCCTCACCAAGGAGTATGCTTATACTCAAATGAATGGTCACTTGCCCACCTTCATGATATGGTCGATGAGCATCTTGTTTTGTCCACACCCTCCCGGAACCGGCTACGGTAAGAGATACCGTCTTCATTCAAAAAGCCTCCCCATCTCGGGTCACTAGGAAATCAAAGGTCATCTATAGAGATCCCTTCCAAATGCAACTTTCAAAGATGTTCCCTTTGTACAAGAAATGGGAACTAGTTCTAAGGGAGAATGTCCTTTGTTTGGCGGGAAATAGGATCATCCCAACGCATGTCTAGTCTACATGATCTATTGCCTTGCCAATGGGACTCATTTCAACCTTGCTAACTACATGGTTAAACGGGTGGCTAGTGTCTCAAGGATGGACAAGATAGTGCTCCCTTATGCTATGCTCCTAACTAGCCTAGCCAATTTTGCATTTGCCCTAGATCCATCTCCCTATACCGATGACCACTTCTTTAGAAACAAGGTCATGGTACCCTTGTCCGATAAGATGACAACGAGGTTTATGGTTGAAGGCAAGATACCTCACCCACTGGCGGACTCATCCGAAGAAAGGTAGGGAGAAGGAAGCAACCCTATATGCAACTACCAACTTGACTCTGTAGCTTACATTGAGCAATTTCCGGACATCCCAAGCCCATCTCAAGAGTTTCAACAAATGAAGGGGATGTTTGAATGTCTTGCCAACTTTCTTACGGGGAAAAAGAAGTAGGCTTGAAGGGTTGGAAGGTGAAGCTTGGAGGCGTTGGAGGAGAAGTTTGAGTGAAAAGGGAGGTAAGGTCAAGGACCTTAATTCGAACAATTTGTTATAAACATCTTAAACAAGATTTTTTTTATCTTAGGACTTAGTAGTAGTAGATGGTATGATGTAAACAATGACAGCCTAACCTAGACGACCTAATAGGAATTTTACGACTACTTGATTAAAATCAAAAAGTTAGTCTTCCTTATATTTGCTTACCTATTTGTCACTTTTACTTACCATGCTTGATATACTTTGCTTACATACATGATTTCTTGATGTAGAAACAATTAGGTTTGTAATTTGTTAAGAGGTGCAAATTCTGCACATATTTTGTGAAGCTACTGGTCAATAGTTGCTGGATCCCTGGGCTATAACTAGTCGGATCCCTCCTAAGAAGGATCCGTGGGATCTGGGTGAACAGATATGGTTGTTCTACACTTTCACATCAATGCAATCTTCCAGAACTTATTAGACTAGTTAAATATGTTACTTTAGGCTGACTTAAGTCCTCCTCAAACTCAGTTGGTCTCACATTCAGTCATAAATAACTTAGGATAACTTTCAAGATGTTATTGATTTATCGCTTCATCAGAACTCACCATATTTGTGCTCCAATGTTCACACATTGTTTCTCGCATCTTAAAACACCTAACTTGATATTTCTCTCAATTTTAGCAAATTGATTTTAGTCATCCTTATCCCAAAATAGGCTAAAAAATAGTTTTTGATTTCTTATGATTTTTAAGGAATTATTCCAAATTTTTCTTGAGTTATCATATGATCTCTAGGGTCATTTGATATCATGTGACACTCTTAAAATCTTAGTATCAGGCTTAAGCGCTTAGTTGCACACATAAAAACACCATTTTTCATACCAAAAACCATTATTAGATATCCTCACTCATTATGGTTGGACATTTAAGTCCTATACCATTTAAGAAATCTTAGGGAACCTAAACACTCAAGATTTATAGGTACTAGACCTTGATAGAACATCATCACTCTACTTCATTACTGTCTGAGAGACGTATCCCCAGTTTATAACTAGACGGATCCCCAAAGTTAGGGATCCGTGGGAACCGGATATACATAATAGTTTAAGCTCATTTTACTCATCAATTTCAAACACTCTTTGGTAATCTAAACACTTTACATTGCCTTAAATGACTCCCTAGGATAGAACAAACACTATAGTTGACCTTAGTTCGTGCCAAAATTCTTAGTGGTCTAAAATTTAATTCACTAACCTAATTCCATACTTTATAAACAAATTGTGCTCATGCTCTCAAACCATCATTCAAACCACCATTCAAATTCAGTAGCTAAGTCACCCATTACATCTTCTTTCTCACTATGACTAAAGCATCTAGCGCAACCTCTTCAAACAAAGGTTCCTCTAAACAAAATGCTCATATGGTTCATGAGGTTTCCTCAACTGAGTCATCACCCGTCAAGGGCTCAAATACTAGAATTCCTCCTCAACAAACTCAACCAACCAAAGCTAGAAGAACCGCTAGAATTAGTATTCGACCTTTCGACTTAGAAAGAACTTCGCCAAACACTAGCATACCATCTAAACCAAACACACCTAACTCAACTAAAACAACTAAGCCTTTATTTCTAGAACCTAGACTACAGTCCTTTACCGCGCCTCTTTCACATCCAAACCTCTACTCTTTAGAAGACTCACCACCGAGAACTTCTCATTCACCACCCTTCTCGTTAAATAGGGAACCACCCTCACACCAAAACTTTGATGATGAAACATCACCAACACCCGTATTTGAATCACCTTCACCATCAAATAATCCATTATTAGGAACAAGGAATCACCAAGGACCTAACCATATAGATTACTTCCTATCTCCACCACCAAGCCATACATCATCACCTTCATTCTTAGTTGAACCACATCCTATGTCACTTAACTCACAATCCCACCATCCTTTGTGGAACCTCCTCAAAACATCTCATCTCCTCCATCTCCTACTCATGACAATAATTTCTCTAATTGTCAACTCACCCAAGGTTTAGTTCAAGAAGTACGAAATGAGTTACATTTCATGTTTAATCATCTCCTTGAACGATTGACCAAATCAACAAATCTACTCGTCCTTAGAACTTGGGATTACAAGCACATTAATGCTTTTTGTTAGTTTTCGACACAACGTAGAATTATTAGAAAATGTACTACATGCTTTTGTCATTCTCTTAGTTTTAGAGATATGTATATCATTTCTCATGTTTTATGTATATCATTTCTCGTGTTTCACATCCACATTGTTGTCATGAGAATTCAGGTATATAGATCCCTCACTTTTGCCTAGACGGATCCCTCACATGAAGGAACCGTGGGATCCGTGCAACAAAATCACTTTTTATCACTAATCTGAATCTCATTTGCAGGAAATTATGCATCATATACTTGTTTTCTAACCTTTATTTTGAAGATTTTCAAAATACACATGAAGACTTTGACACCCTCAAAAAGGGGGAGCTTTTCGTCAAAGCAAAGCAATTGCAATAATCCTTGCAATACTTTCACTTAGGAATTCTTTACTACTTGACGTTTGTAAAACCTGAAAATCTAAAACATTAATAAAGACTAAAATACCCCTGAAATCAAAATTTATAAAATACGTAAAAGACATTATAATCATATAACGAAATTTAAAAACTTAACTTACGAATAATTAAAACTTAATGAATACGTGTACGTGATCGATTTTGTACGATGAAAGAGTTAAACGTTTCGTTAAAGTTTTGGGCCGATTAGTTGGACCTTGCTTTCGTTATTTGGGAAACCACTTGGGCTCGTTTCTTTTGCCAAGCCGAGAGTCCAAGAAGCCAAGGTGGGCGTTTGTTTGTGTGTTCGGTTGGACCTCAGGCCGAAGCCCATACACCACCTCAAGATTTACCTAATTGTTTCCCTATAAATTCAACACATAAGATACAAAATTGAAACCCTAGTTTTCTTTGCCTCTTTCTTTTCTTGCTCTCATTCGGCCGAACACCTATTTTCCTTGGTGTCGAGACTTTTGCTTCAAGCAAGCTAAGGTATAACAATGTTTTTCTCGTCTTCTTTCGTTACACCTTACGTTAACATTTTTGTATCATATTTGTTTAAGTCGGGTCTTGTGTTTTATTTTGTGGCCGAACCGTATGAAACAGCAAACACAAACCATATGAATTGAACTTTGTAATGATTAAGAGAACATGTATGTAATATGTATTATTGAATCGGATCATAGGTATATGTTGAGCATAGAACCGAACCACATATATATAACCAAACCACTTGTAAATCAAATAGGCCAAGGTATGAACATGTAAACTTGATTAAGTAAAGTACGTAGATGAGCTAGGGTTTGCGTAAAACCTATTAGCCGAACCCTATACATATTAGCCGAACCATATAAGAGTTTTTGAACGTGTGTTTATTAAGTAAAGGTCATGTAAACCTAAACCTAATTTGAAGTGTGAACCGAACCATGTGAATCGAAACCTAAATGGATTGTGAACCTTGTACCACACGTGTGTTTTATAAGTCAAGTGAGCTTGTAGATATGTAAACGTAGTACGTGGTCATATCTAGTCTAAACTATTGTGCATGTGTGTGTAAATGTGTATTTAATCCGGATTTTAAGTAATTTGTGTGTCACATAAAATCATAAACGTGCATGGAAATAAAAGTTGAAGTATAACATGTATATAAGTAACGTATGGTTAAGACATGAAGTGTTTGGTTAAGTAGCGAGTCATTAAAAGACGTAACATGAAAAGTAAATGTATCTTAATGTGATATTAAAAGAAGGAGAAAACCCTAGAACATAACGAGAGTCAATTAGGGTTTGAAACTAAGAGTATTAATTCGTTATTTCATGTGTGAGTTATGACGTTTAAACTATTTTCACATTTAACCCTAAACTTTAATAAGTGACATAATGAACCCTAATCTACGATATTAATTATAAAGCACTGAAGTCTCATTTTATCTTAAAGTCCTAAAGTATGAAGATCACTGAATACACTAAGTATATATACCAAATGTTAGAAGATCATTTCGACAATTATGGAATCATGAATAACATGGACGACCATTAATGTGTATAGGTTCTGTGAAGAAGGAGTAATCCTTTGCTTTCCGTATTTCTACTTTTGATCATTTGCTTTGGAATAAGGTACAGATATGCTGACCTTTTCAGTAAAGGTTCCTTTTAACGTTTTCTTTCGTTAGCTTTTCTATTAGGGTTTCCTAAGCCTTTGCTATGAACCCCATTCTGTTTTGTTTGAGCTGTTGCTTATCTGAACTCTGATTTCTGAATTATGAAATATCTGATTTTGAACTATATGATATGAAAACTCTGATTTTGAAAATATGAATAACCTTCGGATAAAATATGATCTGTGTCAGTTATGACATTCTGATTTGACTTAAGATAGTTTGACACACGAGCCAAATATTTCACTAGTCATGGGGGTTCCATGTCCGTATCGTGATGCACTTCGATATGACTCTAGGGTAGTAGAGTGATGTTCTGCCACGTTCCTGGATAGTGGAGCATATTTTGTATATGTAGGAAGGAGCGTATGGATGCCTCCTAGATCTGTTATCTGTTATCTGTTATATGTTATCTGATGATTGATGCTGCGTGCATGCACGTCCTTCATAACTCTGGTAGGTCTCCCCTACAAATGTTGCCTTACGAGAAATGTTGCCTTACGAGAAATGTGCCTTACGAGAAATGTTGCCTTATGAGAATATGTTTATGATCTGATATTTGTTTCTGGGCTCGTGGTAGTTAACTATAATCTTTATTCGATAATTATGATTTATACTTTGAAAATGATTATGATTTTGATATCTTTCGTTTATTATATTTCACATTCGATATCGTTTAGTATTCGCTTTGCTTTCATATCTGTTCATTGGGCTTTTGAAGCTCAGCCGCACTTTTCTTTTCTTCCGCGGCAGGTATCTAAGCATTGGAAGCTGGGTTTTGCTTTGGGATGAGTGCATGAGTGGACTTACCTTAGAGAGATTTAGTTTTGATCTTATGATGCCATTTAAGACTTATTATTTCAGATATTTTGTTGGAGTTATTTTTCCGCTGGGACCTATGTATTGAAGTCGTTTTGACTTGAATTATTCCGCATTTATGTTAAGATTTCTTTTGGATATTTATGTTTGCTTTGATATGACACCATTACTTGTGATTCCTTTACCCTTGTCGGGTCGGGGCGTTACAACTTGACGTCCTCCTCATAAGGGAGCACTCGTCAAGGGGGAGCACTTTCATCATAGACGAAATCATTTGAAAACATAATTGCAACATACTCGCTTAGTCTTTCTAATTACTTGACGCCCTCACAAAGGGAAGCATCCATCAAGGGGGATCCAAGACGAGAATCCTTCTCTTCTCTTACTCTCTATTTTTCATATTATTACTTCTTACACGTTTTCTCAAAATAATGTGTTAGTTTCTTTTCGTCGCTCTTTTTGTTTCGACAAAAAGGGGGAAAAGAGTGTAAAAACTCCAATTCAAACTTTCATGAATTTTTGTTTTTCCTTAAAATAATCTTATGTTTTTTCATCAACAAAAGAGGGAGATTGTTAATAGAAATAAGCCATAAAAATATTTATTTATATTTTACGATCTTTTAATGTTTTGTCGATAACAAACATAAAATCATTTTAACGAAACAAATAAAATACGTAAATGTTTTGAGCCAATAGTTTACTAACACACTTATATTTTCATGTAAAACACTAAACAAGTAATATTGTATACATCTTATAGAGATGCATATGTATAACAACTAGTGTTTACATAATATGGAAATATGCATATATACTTTGTATATATATTGTGATGGGTAATGTAATGGGTAAAAATCTAAGTCCATGACCCATTGACTAGGTACAATGAATGTTTTTGGGTAAAATCCAAATTCCATGACCCATACCTATGGAGCTTGATCCATAACCCATGACCCATTGTATAACATCATGCATGAAGTCATGTTAGGTATTATCCATGATCCATGATCCATGACCCATGACCCATGACCCATGACCCAATGTCTAGATATATTGCATCTTGTTAGGTATCCATAAAACATTACCCATAACCCATGGTTCATAAGCCATAACCCATAACCCGGTTTGCTACCCAAAATCAGGACTGAAGCTGACCCAGCAGCCGGATCCCTAGGATTGCACTAGCCGGATCCCTCTGGGGAGGGATTCGTTGGAACCGTGGAACAGTAGATAATTTTGTCTATAAATAGTGAGCCATTTCTCACTTACTACTCACCCTTTTTACACATACTTTCTCTTAGTATAGTAACATCTCTAACCTTAGATCCAGAGGATCTTTCTATGTAGTTTTGTGTTTGTGTGATTCTCTAGGTTCCTCGTAAAGGCGAGATCACCACCTCTTGAAGACGTGCAAGCACAAGATTATGAGTTGCTAAGCTTCGTCATCATCAAGACCACTGAAGTGTCTCTTGTTGATAGTTCTTTTCTCCCTCCATAGAAGTGTAGTATTGAAGGCATTAGTGAAAGGTGTTGAAGGGTCGTGTCGAAGGCATTAGTGAAAGGTGCCGAAGGGTCGTGTCGAAGGCACTAGTGAAAGGTGTCGAAGGGTCGTGTCTAAGGCATTAGTGAAAGGTGCCAAGGGTGTACATTCGATATGGTGCATCGATGTTTAAGATAGATAGTTTAGGTTAAAGGATATTGATATCCCTATGATGTTGTAATAAGGAGTGTGTCTCTTTTGGGGTAGTCGTGTAAGTGGTGTAGTGTTGGGTAGTAGTTCCTCCTTTGTAATAGAACTCGGTATCTAGCCTTGTACCTTATAAAGTGTAGGCGACGTTGTGATAGGTTTGGTTCTACCTCGTGGAAGAACCCGGTGTCTAGCCTTGTACCGGATAAAGAGTAGGTGACACTGTGAAGGCTTCTCCGCCACATTAAGAAGCTTGTGTTGTGTAGTGCTTACAAATCTCGAGTGGGGAACTCGGGGAGTGGAGTAGGGCAAGGAAGGTGTCCTTGTAGCCGAACCACTATAAATGCTCATGTCGTGGTTTTGTGTTCCTTACTCTTTATCTTTGCATTACTTGTTTATATTCTTATCTATCATCATCCAACACACACAATAAATAGATTGACGTAAGTCAATCTAAATATTTTAAAACGAAGTTTTAATCGGTAAAATTGTTCAACCCCCATTCTAATTTTCCACATAATATATGTTGCATTTTGTTTTCAATGAAAACTAACCTAATACATGTTCAATTTATGTGTGCATTTGCAGGTTTCTTAGTATTTTTCATCAAAACCAAAGATTAGAGTCATCACATTATGAAGAACATCAAATCACCTACGGTGCGTTTTTTATTTTATTTTATGTATACACACCACCAAATCACTAAAATCATTTGTACTTTTGAATTCATTTGCAGTTTCGTTGTATAAGTTAGTTTTAATTTTGAAAGAAGTTTGTTTTAATGTAGGTCAGCAAACAAAAAGAAGAGACTAAACCATCGAATTTTATCCATCTGGCCGGAAAAGATACAACGGTTATTGAGATATCTGATGATGATTTGGTATACGTTGATTATGTTACAAAATTCGTTACAAGAAATTGTTGTATCCTATAACATTGTTTTTTTTACAATACATACAAGATTTGACCATCAACAACAAAAGCAAAATAGTTACAAACCAACATGATGTTGTCGACAAAAATGTTGTTTATTATGTTTCTTCTGATGATGATGACATATTACCCTTACCGAATAAGAAAATAGTTGACGATCATGCTCAAAAGCCACAAAAATTGGTAGGGAAGAATATGACTATTACATTTTCATATATTTGTTTTTTACCCTCTTGAATAAGAGGAGAGTCATACCATATGTGTCTAACTTTGATATCTATTATACCACTATTGAAATAGGAATTACATGATGAAGAAAGCCCTATTAGGTTTAAGCGCACCAGGAACTCTACACAAGCTTCCATTTTAAAAAAAGTTGTTTTTTAGTTATTGATGAACCCACTGATTACGTGAACGAAAAAGGAAAACAAGTTGAATTAGAGGATCAAAAATTTGTGCATCAATCTCCTGATAAAGTAAACAATTTGGATGACTTTGTTGATGACGCACCTTTAGTTAACGAACAACACACTTCACGATCCACAAAAAACAAGTATGCTCTCATTGATGAAGAGACCGATGAAGACCTTGATAACAAGAATATTACAAGTGAAGATGGTGTGTGGACTAATATCAATGATCTTGATTACGCTTCTCATGACATTCATTATTCTAACAAATACATTGCTGATGAAGCCGAAGAAGATTTACAAGATTCGGATATCCATAGCGTCTCATCGGTGGCTGATGAAGCTGAAGAATAGTTAGAAGATTCAGACACTGATAATGAAGCCGAAGAAGAGTTAGAAGATTCGGACATTGATGATGAAGCCAAAGAAGAGTTAGACGATTTCATTGATGATGAATCTTAAGGTTAATATTCTACCGATGATAAATCTACAGATGATGATTTTTGAATCCCAATATCGTGATTCAACTATTTGTTTCAAAGCATTATGAAATATGTTACTGTTTGTGATTGGGGAGTCCTAATCACTTTTTATAAAACATTTTATTTGATCAACTATTTATATACATTTTTATAACATTTTGTGTCTCTTTCTTTTTTATTTGAATTATAGATGAATCCGGATACATTTGGTTGTTTGTTCTTTTATTTCTACTTAGGTAAATATAGCTTCAAAGTGTACTTTTATGGCAACTATTCATGTATACTTTTAACTCAATTTTATTAACCAAATAAATTTTGCATAAGTAAAATACGTGTCGTATTATTTTTTCGGTTAAAGTTCACTTCTTACATCTTTAATAACCAATTACTACTAATTCTAAATGTCCAAAAGCCTGGCCCAACAAGACGAGTCCAGTAAAAGAAATTACAACTTAGTAAAATGTACAAAAACCCTAACCCATGAAAATGAGTCCATTAAACTCAAACAAAGCCCGGTCAAAGAAAATAGCCACCATATAATGGGCAAATGAATAACATATAACAACATACCATCTTCACATGGCTTCATCAAACCCTAAAACCTTTCAAGATACAAACTCACATTCGTTTTAACCTGATTCAAAGTGCGATCATCCGTTCATTTCTGGAAAAAAAATTGACTCAACTAAAGAATAAGGATGGAGTACGTGATCGACACAGTAAAGAGGCAAATACTAAAGTGGATGATGCATTGAGTTTTCTTGCATCAGTATTTGAAAAAGGTACACCTTCTCAAAATAATAAAGGTATCGCATATAAGATTTCTACTATGTTTTATATAAAGGAATATGTTTTCATATCAAGTTTATTAGTCCATGCATGTCCTTTTGATTTAACAGATGAGTTAGAAGAATCCATTCTTCTCGATTGGCTTAAACTAAATGTTGGAGATCCTCAAGAGTGTCAACAGGTTCTCAACGACGTTAAGTCGAAGGTTCTAAAAGCAGAAGCTATGATTAATGAAATACGCGCAGTAGGTCATACCATTTACACACCATATCATACCATTTAATGGTATAGTGTATCCAACTTACAAAGAGGCTTGCTATGCAGCGGGCCTTTTAGAGGATGACAAGGAGTATGTTGAAAGTATCAAAGATGCAGCTCATTGGGCAAACCCTGAACGTCTTCGTCAGCTATTTGTGACATTGATTTCGCAAAAGGAACTTACCACGCCTTTGACTGTTTGGTTACAAACATGGCATTTTCTTGCACAAGATGTTCACTATAAGAGAAGGCAGATTTTGCAAATTCCAGGTAATATCTACAAAATATATTTTTTACTATAATAAGTAATTCAACACTGATCAAATATATGTTATGTTTGATGATACCATTATTTCAACAGATTATGTCTAATGTTTTAATTACTCATCCGTTTATTAAGTTCTGACATTACATTTATTTAATGCAGATTTGATTATCAATGACGACGAAAAAAAGAATATGGCTTTGTTCTATATTGAACAATTATTGAGATCAAGAAACTCAACATTGAGGAATTGGCCTGAGATGCCTTATCCGGATGATAGATACGTAACTGACTTTGGTAATCGACTTATACATGATGAGATAGATTCTAACCCGGTAGAGTTACAATCTGAATACAAACGCTTGTACGCCTCTCTGACCAGAGAATACGAAGGGTGTGTATGACACCATAATACACTTAGTTGACTCAGGAACATGAGGGGTGTACTTTTTTTATGGGTACGGAGGTACGAGGAAGACTTTCTTTTGGAAGACGCTTGCTGCCAGTATTAGAAGAAAAGGTGATATAGTTTTGAGTGTGGCATCCAGGGGTATTGCGTCTTTATTAATGTTGGGAGGCCGAACTGCTCATTCAATATTCCATATTCCTATCAACATGAACGAGACTTCTACTTGCTCTATAAGTTCTCAAAACGATCTTGGAAAATTGTTAAAGAAATGTAAGCTTATTATCTGGGATGAAGCGCCCATGGCAAATAAGCTTTGTTTTGAAGCATTAAATAGGTCTTTGAGAGACATACTTTGTAGGAGCAGGTATGACATGTGCGATGAGCCTTTTGGAAACATGACCATGGTTTTTGGCGGAGACTTTAGGTAGGTTCTACCTGTTATTCCAAAGGGATCCCGGGAAGATATTGTTAACACTTTTTTTGAGGAAATCTTACTTGTGGGATTGCTGCAAAGTTCTTAAGTTGACCGCGAACATGAGGCTAACTGTGGGATCACGCCCTAAAGATGTCAACAAGATACGGGAATTTGCAGATTGGATATTGAAAGTCGGAGACGGAGACCTTGGAGAACCGAATGACGGAGAGGTTTCTATAGATTTGCCACACGAAATTTTAATAGATGTGGCTGATGACCCAGTTAAATCTATTATTGACTTCACTTATCTCAAACATTTTGGATAACATACATGATCTGACGTACTTTCAAGAAAAGGCAATCCTTGCTCCCAAAAATGAAGTGGTGGACAACATAAATGAGCATATGTAGGACAAATTTCCAGGTGAAGAAATGGTTTTCCTTAGTTGTGACAGTGTTGACAAAAGTGAACGTGGTGCCATTATAGATCACTCCGTTTTCTTGCCACAATTTATCAATCGATTGAAGTTCTCAGGTGTTCCAAACCACATAATTTCTTTAAAAGTAGGAGTCCCCATTATGTTGTTGCGAAACAATGATCAAGCCAATGGATTGTATAATGGGACAAGACTACAAGTTCTTAAATTAAAGAGAACTTCTATTCACGCAAAAATCATTAACGGAACCAACTTTGAAAAAACGGTAATCATACCAAGACTGAGAATCACTCCTTCTGATAAGCGTTTACCGCTTAAGATTGTCAGAAAAAAATTTCCTATTTCACTTTCATTTTCCATGACAATTAACAAAAGCCAGGGTAAATCGTTATCAAAACTTGGTTTGTATCTCCCCCGACCTGTTTTCACACATGGATAGCTATACGTTGTTGTCTCAAGAGTTAAAAGCAAACGTGGTTTGAAGGTTTTAGTTTGTTATCAAGAAGGAAAATTGTGTAAAACTACTACCAATGCCGTATACAATGAAGTACTTGAAGGCCTATGAACAAGGTCGAATGTTATAAGTTTTTTTTACAATATTTTAAATTATAATGCATTATAAATTATGTGTGAACTGATTTTATTTAAATTGTATATGCACTGTTAGGTGTGCATGGACATAGCATTTCCTACCAAATTGGTGTTTGCTCACATATGTCGTTTGTTATTCAAGACCGTCAAATTTTGAGAAGAAAACAACATCGATGTTTGTCAATTTAATTGTTTGTAACTCAACTGATTGTCGTATAACTCATGTATTATCTCATTGTTTAGCTGATATATTAATGGAACATGTTTACTTTCGTCGTTTTCTTATTCTCTCATTTTCATATTCCTTTAAAAACCCCGTGAATCCATGGGTCTTAAAGCTAGTTGTATGATATTATGCGAGGGCATTGTATAGTAAATTTTTCAATAATTGTGTTGTAATGTTGTGACATAAATAATTTATAAACATCTCATATAATTTAAATGGATTAAATTATGAAAACTTTTTCATGTACACACAAGCTTGAAATGAATGTTCATTATGATTTACAAGTTTTTAGATCTCTTCATAATTTTATAAACATTTTTATAAACTATCATACGGGTTGCCCTAAGCAATTAGTTTTAAACTCGTGCGTTGTTACTTCGATAGACTACTTAATTAACTAGATGAGTACCCGTGCATAGCAACGAGATTTTATAGCGGCATATAGTTATATATAATGATATTTTTGTTAAGTGTTTTGTGTAACATTTTGTGAATTGGGTTTAACCGAATATATAGACTATGGTTTTTAGTTTGGATAGTCTACAATAATAATTATTGGGGACATAGGAATACCGAATATGTGTTACTATTTTTTTTGATCATACGAAACTAATATGCCAACATTTCTATCACTTCAAATTTAAGTAAAAATTTCTTTCAATAATAAATTTAAGAGGTAGGTGGTTATTGTGAAGACAATATGTGCATGTCAAAATTTGTTAAACGTAACCCTTATACTAAGTTTAGGATTTTACTAAATTTTAAAGTCACAAAAAGCCTAAACATTTATTACCACCATTTTTTATGGTTTGAATAGATATACATGATTAGTTTCACCCCTGGTGTATGCTCCTGGCATCCTATCACTGTGGTTGTTTCCATCTCATTACGTAACTTCATCTATGATATCTTTACGCAAACACTGAAAAAATCTAGCATTTGTTAGGGTCGTACCAAAGGTATCATCCGCTTCTTCTACTGAGCAAGACGTACAACATGTATCAACCACTCTTTTCACGATACAATAGTTTGATGGAATTTCATTAGTTAATTTAATTTTGTATGACAAAAACATCACCTTTATCTAAAACATGATCAACCAAGTTGTAGTACGTTTACAAAGTAGAAACTTGTATGAAACATTCAAAATAACACTTGTTAGAACTTACGTTAAAATAGTAGGAAACAACAAGAAATTAAACAATTAGATAAAAATGAAAACGACTTCTCATTCATAATGATCATTTCGATATTGAGCGAATGATATATCCCGTGCATGAGGTCCTTACAGATAAAATGTGCCCCACATGATGCTATTGGACATATAGATGATCAATGTAGCTTGAGCGTTCATAAATATACCGTTGAGATCAGAATGAAATTCCCCACGATCCCGATATCTTTAAAATACTTAATTTACATATAAAATTTTTACAAAAATATAAAATAAATAAAAATAAAAATATACTAATAGTGGATCGGGCCTAGAAATTTTCTTGGGCCTCGACACAAGCCTAACTCACCATGTATTACCAATGGGCCTCATGTGCCTCGTCAAGCCCAACACCCACCTTGTGGGCTTTCGCATACCACACGACCCAAGATAGCCCTTTGGGCCTCGCGTAAAATTGAGCCCAATCCCCTACAAATCTTTGGACCTAACCGGTTTTACCACCCAAGCCCATGTACAAAATCAATCTTGTAACCAGGATTTGATAAAAATCACAAGTTGTGATATCCCTTCCCTTGGTAGTCGAAGCAAAACGAAACAACACCCAAGACCAAAAACAAATTCAAACATTTTAGTTCCATGTGTAAGTGTTGCGTGTGGAAATGTAGAAGGAGACCAAACCCATGCTTAGCCACCCTAACTTATTTATGTAATGGCCTAAACTCACCCAAACCCACTTTGACTAACCTTGACTCTTAAGAACAAAGGTCCTTGTGTCTTATTTCGATTTGACATCACACTCCCACACCCAAAGGTTCGGCTGAAAACTTGCATGCAACAAGAAAAAATTTGAAACACATGACTAAAAACTTTATAACCTAGGTGATCTAGGAGTTAAATAATTGAATGACCATGCCAAGGTTTTCCCTTAAAAACCTTACCAAGACTCAGGAAGATATCACTCAAACTTTCACACACACACACACACACATCAAAGACTTGTCCAAACGTGGAGTTTAGTTCGAAGGAAAGAAAATGCGTAGCAAGACACGAAGAATAGGAAGAGCTTGGGTAGAACGATTAGGTTATAAGGAGAACA
This sequence comes from Chrysanthemum makinoi, assembly GCA_910596185.1. NCBI lineage: Eukaryota > Viridiplantae > Streptophyta > Magnoliopsida > Asterales > Asteraceae > Chrysanthemum > Chrysanthemum makinoi. The sequence continues at coordinate 172,573,080 of OU343221.1, read as the reverse complement.
CGGGGTTCTCGAGTTCAAGTCATTGCTCACAAGTCATCCCCACTCATTTAGAGTGTAGGTCCTTCTCTCGAATTTTCTTTCTTGTTTCACACTTATATCACACGTAAACCTTTAAAACGCACCCTATATTCTTTTATTTCTTCGTATTAGATAGAGATACCACCACTCGAGACATTACTCATTCACTAGTTAGCACATCAACTTATTATAAATTGCTAAACTTGTTGAAAAAAGGTTGTAAAACCCTTTTTAAAACCCCTAAACCCTCGACAGATTTAATAAACATACGCAAAACCGAAAGGGCCTAAAGCCCACTAAACGAGCCCATTAAGTCTAAACCGAGCCCAGCCCAATACCCAGTCCAATAAGCTCAAAATAAGTTAATAAGTCGTGGAAATAAGCTAGAAATAAGCTCGAAAGGTTTTGAAAAGTTTTCGTATACTAAAATGAATATTTGGACTAAAAATGAAAAACGTGTAGTCCGTGGGTAAAATTTAGAACTTTTCGAAAAGATAAAGGGTTAATATTATGTGAATAAACTTGCATGAAAAGTCTAGGGACCAATCATGCACTATTTCAAAAGTAAAAGGGTCTTAAAGTATATTTTGGGGGATGGTTTCGTAAAAACAGTTTTACTAAGGATTGAAACTGTCATTTTCAAAAAGTTTGATATAAAATGAGTCTGGGGTAAAAACTGTCATTTACTCAAAGATGAGGGACTAAACTCGTACACTTTAAAACTTGAGGGTAAAAAATATAAATTCGGGAAAGTTTAGAAGAACTTAAAAACTAAACGTAACTTCGTAAAAACGAGTATTTTGATCATTTGAGTATTTTAAAAGTAATTTACTATCGGATATCGTTAATAGTAATATATATATATATATATATATACATATATATATATGTATAATTATAAGGTTTTAATTATATATATAGCAACAATTTGGTAAAACGCATGTGGAAACTAAAATACTCAATAACACCAACTCTTTCACAAGATCACAACGGGGAACATTTCACTTATACGTAAGTGATGATCATTAATAAATATCAACTAAGACAATATATCACGTAAATTAACTTAAATCGTTAAGCACGCACACACCCTATTGAATTGGACAATTCAATAATCTATTGAATAAGAATATTCAATGCTCTAATATTTGGTCGCGAACCAAAATGTTTATCATATTCTGAGACACGCCATCTCATCATTTTTAGGTTTTGGTTTGGAACCTCCGCTACATTGTGCTTGGTCTATTTGTGCTTGTTCATTATCATCAAGATGAGTTCATAGCCTCTCTTTTACTTTTATTTGCAAACCCCGCGAGGGAGATACATGCTCTAAACTAGAACACAAGGTTTTTCATAAATGTTCTCTTCTTGATTATTGGTACTGCCTAAGTATTTAGCCCTTAGTCCCCTGTATCATGAACCATTAATCACCGCGAGTGAATGCAGATATCGTGAATAGTAATATGGGGAGTAACGACCCCGTCTTGGTTATAGGAAATAACCGGGGCGCACCATATTTGAATTGCATTAGGTAATTGGCTATTACCTTGTAGCAACTCGTACATTTCAGACTATAATTTGACTATTATTTTGACTTATTATTATTTTAATTTTAAGTAATACTACTTTTACAAGTAATTACGTAAGTTCAATCGCTTGAGCTTTACTCGTAACCATCACAAGACTAAGATGAGTCTACGTATTCTAGGCATTTTATTTTTCTAATAGTCATATTTTATATGAACTATTGCTATTTCTTCATTTTTACGTAACTTTTGTACTTTTTACGTAGTACGCGTATTTGAACCAACCTTATTAGGTTTTAACAACATGAACGCACCCATTAGACTTATCACACTTTTAATATACCTAGTTGGAGTAAATTGATAAGTCTTAACATTTTTATAAGTATTATATTTTTACGTTGCCCGGTTTTAAGTTTCGTGACTTAAGGGCTTAACGTTAGCAATTACCGGGATCAAACTATACCCTCTAATCACTAAACTATCATTATAACTAATAATAAAATATGAGATTGACAAAAATATTACACCTAACATCACATATTGCCACGTTTAATAACTAGCTAAAACACATGTCAATAGTTAGTATCCTTACTAGCTTAAACATTAAACTTATCTACACTTCCTAGTTTACATACAAATGAGATCAACCAAAAATATTTCTATCTTTTCTCTTGGTCTCCTTTTGCCGTGAGTTTCACCACACCACAAAACTAAATCCATCAAATATTCTACTTGTTCTCATACACTAGTATTGAAGTTCATAATTTTGTGTAGTTACTATATGGTTATATTCCATCAAAACACCACTAAAATAATCAAATTCTTAAGGTTATTAGGGGCTGGTGTGATAAACTTTTTACAAAGCTAAAAAGGTTTTAAAAAGATTGTGTTAAAGATTAGAAGTCAAGGGTTGAAGATTAGAAGGGTTAAGTGTTGAGTAGTGTTGTTGTTCTTGTAATTTTATCACCATCTCCTTGTAAGATTATTTATTTACCATGTCTTTCATTATGGTTGTAAATAACTTCTGGACTTTTATGTATTTTATGATTTAATAAAGATTATATATGTATTTGACATTGTACACAAGGTTTAAACATTGAAAACAAGCTTAAACAAGCCTTAAGTAAGTTTTATGAACCTAAATTCTGCAACAGTCCCAAAGTTTATTTAAACTGATCATTTCAGTAAACCTTGAGGTTAATTCAATAATATACGCTTTTAGAGCTATGTCTTACGGTCGTTTCGCCGGGTGGCGCACCTCATAACTCATCCCGATGAGTAAATGAGAGCCAAAATGGCGAAACATGTCAAAATCTGCATACCAGATTTCATTTGGAAGAAGCTCATAGTTCTGTTCATTTCTGGTAGTCGGCTCAGTTTTATGAAATGTAGCTAAGACATAAACTTGAAGTTTGGCTAAAGCCGCGCGTCAAAACAAGTTGTATAACTGAACTTATGATCGTTTTGGCGGGACAGAATGTGCAGCCAAAGTTTCTGCAATGAAATACAAGTGTAAATTTGTAAATTAACTTATGATATAAGTTAATAAAGACTTTAGAACACCCAAGTATGATAAATATATGTTGATACTATTCTTAGGACAAAAAAACTAATTGATAATAATTTAAGGTTTTGGAATAAAGTGTTAACCAAGTTGGGATAAACATATAAGTAATAACCGAAAATTGATAGAAGTATTGTTACACTTTTATTTAAACACCAAAGTAGTAAGAACTACTATTGGAAAATGACCTATTTGTCCATATAAGAGGCTAACTTGATATTTACGGGATAGTTGAATTAATAAAAGTTATATGAACCCGAACATAGAGTAGCTTACCAATGAGGCTTGTCATCATTTTAAAACATAGCAAGAACTAAACTTATACATTTTTGTAAACTTACAAAAATGTGTACAATGTCAAAAGTATATATATATTTTTATAAAAGTTATTTTGTACTTTCTCGTTATATATCTAAGACGCAATTATTTAAATTCTAGGTCGTCGTTAGAAGCTCGCGACTTCTTGATCTGCGTTATTTCATTGTAATCCGCTGCTAATCATTATAGTGAGTATTCACGAACCCCCTTTTTAATTATTTTAAATCATTTTGGCGTGAAATGCATGAACCTAAATTTAAGCTATATTTTTTGCACTATATTATGAACTATTTGAACCCTTTTGACATATTTTTAACTCGTTTGACTTGCCTTGACCTTATAACTTGACTTAAACATTTGAACTTTGCTTAAACTCTTGGACTCAATTATGAACTTATGACTTGTTTGAACCTAATGGACCGTATGTCCTTGGCATAAAGTCTCCCATGTTCGGAGCAGCGTAAATTCTCCCATGTTCGGAGCAGCCTAAAGTCTCCCTTGTTCGGAGCAGACCTCGACCTAAAATCTCCCATGTTTGGAGCATCCTAAAGTCTCCCTTGTTCGGAGCAGTGTCAAGTCTCCCATGTTTGGAGCAGTCACTATGTGATAATATATAATAGTAGTTATGATGGACTGTCCGTACAAACAGTGCATTCGCATTGTAAGTCCCCGATTGGTTTGCCGTTCGCACTCCAAGTTATTCGTACCGTTCGTGCGGCCTTCTTGTGTGGGGCAGTAGGTTATATGGATAGCGGTATTAGAGGTTGGCCAACCTCTCTTTCCCCTGTCTACGGAATGGATATTATTTATTTTTAGGGTTTTTCCGTATAACTTTATTATATATGAGGCGTTATTATTTGATATGACCACGTGTGCTTGACCATAAATTGTTCTATCTGTTACGCAATGGTTTGTGAAAACACAGGTTGCAAGTCTTGTATGGGCGGGATTTGCAACATGATGGTTTGACAGAGTACTTGCCATAGTACCTTTCTCAAAAACTTTGGACTTAACTTTATTGTGAAAATATATCTAAAATCTTCCTCTAAAAAGACTTTCATATTTTTTAAAACGTGTGTACTCACCAACTATTTTCAATGTTGACCCGTTTTTCTCATGCATTTCAGGTGATCAAAGGTCATTTTCTATGACTGGAACTTTGAACTATGAAGTAACACCTTCAGTCGACTTCCGCTGCTAGACTGATTTTGGGGGTGTTACAGATTGGTATCAGAGCCAAAGGTTATAGAGAATGTCGGTTTTTCTAAAATAAAAACCTCAAGTATAACCAGACTAAAGTTTTCATAAAACCCCAGATATGGTACAAGTCGACTAGCCCGAGCATTCCATCATTGTTCCTAAATTATGCATAGCCTGATCAACTATGCTTTATTTAGGAGGAATCATGGGATGATGGGGGTAGTTACCATGGATCATGTTTGGTTGGAGTCGGAATCTAGATAAGTCGGAGTCTAGATCACTTCAGAATGCCTTGGTCTATGTGTGTGCATCTGCCTTACGTGTTTTTGTATTTGTGACTGTGCTGCTAGACATTCTGTGTACTAAGACTTTTTGCCTTTAAGACAATATATGAGCTTGAACTTAAGTGCTTGATTTAATTTGATTGAACCATGTAGTTAGACATCTATCTTTAGCATTAAGCATGCTTTGTTCCTGTCATACTTGCCTCGTTTTGTTACACTTATGTATTGATTAGGCTTAATAGTTACTAAGTACTTTTGTCACGACATGCCTTGTCCTAATTTTGGTACGATAAGTCTTATTATATCTTCCGTTCCAGTTACGTACTTACAGTCTATAGTCCTACCAAATCTTCACCGACTATCGTTTTGTATCCACCTTTTTATCAAGGCCCGTAATTGCTACAGATCGTGAGGGTCGGAACCTCTAAACCCCTAGGAACGACTAACTAGGCATCGCCTTTCCATTCCTTACGACCATTGGAATCTACATACTATAATTCAGGACGACGTGATATCCGGCTTTAGTGACAACATTGGTTGAATTGTTCATGACGTTGTTTGTGATTATCCATGTGCTCCGAGCATTATTCTAGGGTAATGTCGTTTTCCGTTCATATCTCCGGAACTTGTATTTCTTTTTAGGCTATTGACTACTTCGCCAAAAACAGACAAAACTTTTGGATATTGCGTCTCTTGCAAACTATTTAAATTTTTTTTATGAAGACCAGAGGTGAAACGACAAATCCTTCCTTACTCACTAGACAATTGATGTCTACTAAACATCTTTAACTAGTAAAAGTTCTTTACATATATTAGAACTGATTTATTGTATCTGATAAGGATTTAAAAGGTACACTTTTGAGGGGTCATTTAAGCCCTTAATTGATCACTTTTATATCCGTTACTACTTAATTTTGTTCCTTTTCACTTTTTAGGTCTCTTGAAGGCAAATTACTGGAATGACACTTATTCGGACGAAAAGGCGCGATTATATGAAGAAAATGACTAAAGTCAAGAATTGAGACACTCAAGCTGCTGGAACTGAAGCGGACGGCGTCACAGCTTAATAGCGACGCCGTCGCGACACACCTTGAGACGACTCAGAGAGCAAATTGCTATTTTACAAGTGACGGCATCATGTTTAAAAGAGTAGGGCGTCACAACTCAGACGACCTAGATTTGGACCAACGGCGTCAGAGGTTGAAGCCGACGGCGTCACAAGCATAAGGTGACACCGTCACAGAGTTGATGTGGCCAAGATGAAAACCTAATGGCGGCGACCCGACGATGTCACAATTAAAGAGTGACGCCGTCGCATATTGTAACTCTATATATAGAATTCGAATTTTCAGTATTTTAGAGAGGTAGTTTTGTGGAGTAAAACCAAAACCGAAGATAGGCTATCTTGGGCAGTATCTTAGGGTTTCATACCCTATTTTACAACATGATAAGTGATTTACTTCATTAATTCATTTATGTCTTCGATTGTTTGTGTGTATGCTTGCATGTTTTCCATGTCCGGCTAATTTACTTATGTGTTTACTTAGATCTATGAAACCTAGGTATTGAATAGTGATTGGTTGTCTCTTATCTTAATTGTGATTGACCTAGTATTGCGATAGGTCATTCGTTGTGTTTTTAATGCTTGAGTAATCTTTGTGAACATTAGTTTATAATCACCTAGAGTTATTGTAGTTTAAACATCCAAAGATAACCTTAGAGTTAGTTTATGAATCCTAGAGATTTCGTAGGTAATAACCTTAAGGTAGACTTAAAGAGTTAGGGAAGAACGCATACCCTACGACCTTAGAAGACACAACGCGTTAAGAATAAGGACGTGACAATTCAACCATCAATAGGAGATAACTAGGGAGTAATAGCATCTAAGTAAACACATTTTTAATCATCATAAGAGCACACAACAATAGACATAGACTACCCCTTAGCTTAGTTAATTAGAATAGATAAAAGTTGAGTAATCGGTAGAAATACCACCCCCCAAATCCAACACCCCGAGATTCGTACCTTTCAATTTTCTAAAAAAATAAAAAAATAGATAAAAAATAATCTTCCTCAACCCCAACTTTAGCGTAGTAATTTCTCACTAGCATTCCTATTCCCCTAGAGAACGATATCAATTCCCGAGGCTTACCCTAATGCTACACTACAACAATTAGGTTCACTGCCTAGGGTGTTGAAAAACTTGTTCGACGAAAAGGAAGTTCCTTTGACCCCGAACGCATTGTGTAAGCGTATCAAGTTTTTGGCGCCGCTGCTAGGGAATAGTTATTGCTTTGGCTTGATTTATATCTCGTTTAGGTCTACTCACAAGATTCCTATCAAGTGAGATTTTTTTTCTTTTTATAACTTACCATTCCTATAACTTACAATAGTTATAGGAATAGTGTATTCTACCATCAGACCACTACTGTTTCTGCTTCATCACCACCTGTAGCATCACCACCATTGGATACTTTCAGTGACCCACCTTTGCCACTTATTGTTAGATGCTATTCTCCATCACTGACTGATCCTTACATGCCTATTCGTGTGGACGTCCAGCCTGGACCTAGGAAGAGGGTTGGCGCTAGATGATGGTCATTCTTGTTACCTCTAATTCCTTGTTGGAGAGACGAGGAGGGAGCACCGAGTCCTTTCGAGCTTGGGGAGAGGTCAACGATTGCCCCAACTCAAGTTCTACCAGTCACCGGAGAGCTTGTAAACCATACTATTCCTCTTTTGGCAGCTAGACTCGTTAAACATGAGGACCAGCTGAATGAGCTCCTGACACATTATGATGAGATCCCGTTAGTTAGGATAGAGAGCTTGGAGGAAGAGGTCGAAAACCTCGTGATTGGTCATTATTCCATTGAGATTGTATTTGACATGATGAGCGCCCAGATTGTGGAGGCGAGAGATGCCGTGACCAGATTGACCCAGAGGCTTGAGACTACTGTTTGAGATGCCAGTACTTTGAGAGACACTGCTTTAGGCCGAGAGAGAGCCTTACATCACGAGCTTGCATTCGCTCATGCTCACACCACCATACTATAGCAGAGGATTAATGACTTCGAGGCGAGAGATCGAGCACGTGAGCAGCAGATCCAAGATTTGACAGCTGTGATTAAGGAGATTCGCCGCCGTCATGATGACACATCGGGAGATGCATAGGTCCTAGTCATCTTTATTGTAGTATGTATCATAAAGATGCAAAATGAGGCATTAAGGCTTGTATCCTTTTGGTTTTTAACTATGGAAAAAGAATATTGATGTTGTAACCTATGGTTGTGAAAAAAATACTATGTATCAATGTGTTGCATGCTATCTATGGTTGTATTTCTATATTATTGTGTTGTGATATTATTCATCGATCATATATGCCGAACCGATCATTATGTCCTTATATATGTTATGATTTTGTTGAGATAAATCATGATTCACTTATTGCTGTTCATAACGATATCATTTCATTGATTTAAAGTGATGATCTTGACTATTATGATATTTATAATATGTAATAACTTTTTTTTATCGTCGATGATTCTTAATCTTGGTGTTTATTTCTTGGTAATTTTAGAAAAATGGTCAAGAAGAAAGCTACCTCATCCACCATCACTCCAACTGCTATCCGAAAAATGGTCGCTGAAAGCATTAGCGCTGCTATCGCTAAGCATGCCGCTGACACTACTAGATCCGAAGCTGAACGAATTGCCCAAGGGGCACGTGAAGCTGAAGCTGCCGCAACAGAAGCTAAGATTGCAAGATAGGCTGAGATTACGAGAGAAACTAAGATTGCCCGAGAAGCGGAGATTGCTCGAGAAGCTGAAATTGAGCATGTTGCCCAAGCAACACGTGAAGTCGAGGCTGCTCGTCTTGCTGAAGCAACACGTGTCGCAGTAGCAACACGTATTGTTGAAATGGCAAAATCAAATGAAACCAACACTCCAACAAATCAAAGTGAGAGTGCAGCTACAAGGAATTCATGAACTGCAAGCCAACATTCTTTAAAGGCACATAAGGTGCTATTGGTCTACTTCATTGGTTTGAGAGGATCGAGACTGTGTTTCTACTAAGTGACTGCACAGATGATTGCAAGGTTAAGTTTGTAACTGGAACTTTGCTAGAAGATGCGTTATCTTGGTGGAAAGCTTATGCCCAACCAATCGGAATGGAAGAAGCTTGTAGGATTTCATGGTCAGATATAAAACAACTGTTGATGAAATAGCACTACCCGAGAACTGAGATAAAGAAGCTAGATGATGAGTATTACCATTTGGCTGCTAAAGATAATGATCTCAAGACATACTTCAAGAGATTCAATGAGCTGAGAGCTCTGTGTCCTCATCTGTTCCCTACCAATGAAAAGCTTTTGGAAGCTTTAATCGGAGGTCTACCTCAGAGTATTGAAGGAGATGTCATCGCTTCTAATCGAATGACTGTTGAGGAAGTTGTCATTGTATCCTACCTCCTTATGGAGCCGATATTGAAGCTCGCAACTGCACAAGGCTCAGATGACAAAAAAAGAAAGCTTGATGATAGGAAAAGCTCAAATTCCAACCACCACCAGTCCAACAACAACAATCGGAACAACAACAACCAATATCACCGCAATAGAAACCAGCATCACAATCGGCAAAACCGAACACAAAAAGCCGCAAGGGCTTATGCTGCACCAACTGCCAGAAAAGGATAAGCCGGACCACATCCCCAGTGCAATAGATGTTTAATGCACCATTCTGGACCCTGCACAGTGAAGTGTGACAAGTGCAACAAGGTAGGTCAGCAGGGTAAGCATTGCTGAAACCCTGGAGGTGGAAACACTATGGCAAACATGAGTTGTTATGGATGTAGAGAGAAGGGTCATTTCAAGAGTCAATGCCCGAAGGTGAATGCAGCTCAACAGAACAATGCCCGTGCAAGGGCGTACGTGCTAGGAGATGGAGACGTGCCGTTGAACCCTGATGTTGTAACGGGTACGTATTCTCTTAACAATCATTCTACAAAAATCCTGTTTGACTCTGGAGCCTATAAGAGTTTTGTATCTACCACCTTTGCATTATTACTTGAAATTTCCCCAATTGCCTTAGATACAACTTATGAGATAGAACTAGCCGATGGAAAGATAATAGGAACCAACACTGTAATCCGTAATTGCCCTATCTTGTTACAAGACCACTCGTTCCTTATAGATCTTTTGCCAATCAAACTTGGTAGTGTTGACGTCGTAATTGGCATGGATTGGTTGTCTAAACACCGTGCTAGGATTGTTTGCGACGAGAAAACCGTTCATATCCCAATCAACGGTGAAACCTTAGTTATTCAAGGAGATCAAAGTAGAACGTACTTAACTTATCATATAATGTGCAAAGTCGATAAAGTACATGGAGAAAGGATGTTATGCCTTTTTAGCTCAGGTAACGGAAAAGAAGTCGGAAGAGAAATGACTAGAGGATGTACCTGTAGTTAGAGAATTCGGCGAAGTGTTTCCAGAAGATTTTCCTGGACTCCTACCTGGTCGACAAGTTGAATTTCAAATCGACCTTATTCCTGGAGCTACTCCTGTAGCACGAGCACCATACCATTTAGCACCCTCGGAAATGCAAGAGCTGTCTAAACAACTAGAAGAGCTATTTGACAAAGGATTCATTAGACCAAGTTCCTCACCCCGGGGAGCACCGGTTTTATTCGTCAAGAAGAAGGATGGATCATTTCGGATGTGTATCGATTACAGAGAATTGAACAAGCTCATAATCAAGAACCGCTATCCCTTACCAAGAATCGATGATCTGTTTGATCAGCTACAAGGCTCGAGTGTATACTTGAAGATTGATTTAAGATCTGGATACCATCAGTTAAGGGTAAAGAATGAAGATATACCCAAGACCACATTTAAAACTCGATATGTTCATTATGAATTCCAAGTAATGCCATTCGCTTTAACCAATGCACCCGCTGTATTTATGGACCTCATGAATAGAGTCTGTAAACCATACCTGGATAAATTCGTCATTGTGTTCATTGACGATATTCTTATCTACTCTCGTGATAAAGAAGAACATGCGGAACATCTGAGAACTGTCTTGAAGTTACTCAAGGATGAAAAATTGTACGCAAAGTTTTCCAAATGTGATTTTTGGACCGAGACAGTCCAATTTCTTGCTTACGTGATCGACAATAAAAAAATTCAAGTGGATCCCGCAAATATTGAATCCGTAAAGAACTGGTCCATACCAACCAACCCCACTGAGATTCGTTAATTTTTAGGTAGGGCCGGTTATTACCGGAGGTTCATCGAAGGTTTTTTGAAGATAGCCAAACCATTAGTCATTGCGAGTGAACGCATATATCGTGAATAGTACTATGGGGAGTAACGACCCCGTCTAAGTTATAGGAAATAACCAGGGCGCACCATATTGGAATAGCATTAGATAATTGGCTATTACCTCCTTTGGGGCAAAGCTTACGTACACCAGTTATTCGGTGTATGCAGTTGAGTCTTGGTTGGATGAGCTTAGCGCATAATAATCTGTGATTTTCTTTATGATATTGTTAGTTTACAATTATCATGCTCATATTTATGTATTCAACTGTTATTTAAACCTATGAATTTCACACAACATTTTTGTTGACCTTTTTAGCATGTTATGTCAGGTAATCAGTGAAGATTATGTCCAAGGCACGGAGTGGGGCATACCAAGACCTTTCTTGTGGTGTAAACATAAAGTTGTCATTTCTTTCAAACTCATGCTCTTTATTTTGGGATAACACTTGAACAATTTACAATGTCATTCGAAGGCAAAGAGAGAAAAGGTCTAGGATGATATTTATTGGTTGGTAGAAGAATGGTTATTACGATAATTATATAGGCAGAATAACAAAACACTGCCAGCAAAAGTATTCCCAGAAATAATGCATGAATCATTATTCGAAGGAAAGATACACCTTATATATTTAGGCATGATTTGATTAGCAGATCACAACAAAAGACGATTTGATAGAGTGATATCCACATAATTTATAAAAACCTCGTTTGCAAAGGAATGTATATAACTGATTGAGAAATAACAAAGCTAGCGAAATTAGAAACGTTATATAATTATCAAAATTACCTTAAATTAGATGATTTGTTTTAATATTTGACAGCCATGTTTTAAGCAACCATTGTCACCTATTCAGTTATGCAATAAAGTCACTATGCAATACTTGCCATGTATGCAACATCCATATTTCATTTCGTTTAATACTTTCATAGTTTTTGCTTATTCAATGTTCCAGCACAATGAATTACAATAGTTTCATAGTTTAGATTTCATCATTCATTTTCAACATTAATTTTCAACTATTTCAACTTTCAAACGCAAGCTTGACTATTTTTTCAACATTCAACATTACACTTGACCATTTTCTCTTTATATGTAGTTAAGATAATTGCTATATGTAATCCATTTTATTCAAAACTCACAGGGTACACGCGTTAGACGCTGGGTACCCTGGGAGCGCAGGTACCCTGCTAGTTATGAATAAAAATGGATTACACATAGGCACATCTAAATGTAAACTATCTATAAAAAAAAATAGTCAAAGTAAAAAGTAAAAAAAAAAGAAAAAAAGAAAAAAAAGTAAACTGTTGAAAAAAAGTTTTGCCTATTCTACCTTTGAAACCTTGAAAAACTAATTAAAGAAAAAACTAATTAAGAAAAAAAGAAATCAATAATAATTAAAATGAAACACATGGTTTCATTATTAATAAATGTGAAACAGGATTCTGTTATAAAATAATGGACAAAAACAAGAAGGAAAAGAGAAATTCTTATTATGACATAATCATTCAAGAGGTTACAAGTGTGTTGTATTTATAATGTAAATGAATACATGTAAACCCTAATGGGCCGGTTGTGATGAGGGTCAATATACACTTAAGCCCATCATTATATTTACAACACTCCTCGCTGGATATTTACCGTTTGTCATACGCTCTAGACTGCCTCATTAAAAACCTTATCAAGAAAAAACCTAGTGAGATAAAAAAAACTTGATGTAGGGGAAAAGAGTGCAGTGCGTATAATGCTCCTCCTCAATTTAATGTATATCTATCAAGCATCGAATATCAATCTTCAGAAGTAGTTGCTCAGACACTTTTGACGGCAAAGATTTAGTAATAAAGTCCACCGAATATTTGATGTTAAGAATATTTCTTGCAAAGATGACAAAATATATGTGTTGCTTCCAACCCAATATTTGTGACAACCGGCAATTAGGGAGCCCTTTTAGGTAACCGCATTACGCTAAGTTAGACCGAGTAGTTGCCTTTAGGAGCTATTCCGGCTAACCATGAATTTTGATATCGTTTATTGGTTTTTATGATTTATTTTATTATCGTATGAGTTATAGCCCATTGCAATAGGCACTATTTGATTCGGCACAATAAAATCCTATAACGAGAGATAACGTAACTTTTAAACCGTAACACGAAACGTGACGTGTAAATAATAAAAATTCGTGAAAAAACATAAATAAAAACTATAGAATGATGAATAAAAGTTGTTGGACACTCGTAGAGTAAAATAGGAGCTCGGGAGAGGTAAAACGGGATAGTTTACAAAAAATTGCGGGTTTGGCCCTTCCCTTTTCCCCGAGCTGGCAACCCCTCCCCTCCATTATCTTTTATTTTTTAGTCCCTAGCTCACCCTATATATACTACCCTCCCTACACATGCACACACACACACACACACTTTCTTTCTCTCACTAAAAACACCAAAAACATACACTCTCTGTAACACCCCCAAATCTCGGTACACCGGAAGATTTAATCAAGTTTTCGGGGCGTTACTATTGGATTGGTATCGCACACAAGTATAGTAAAAATATAGTCATTTAACATTCAAAACCAATCCTAAATTTAAGTATTCAAAAAAGTTAATCCAAAAGAGTAAATATTAGGCCCAAAACATGATTTAATAAAATAGGTCCCCAAAGTTTATCAGAGTCAGAAATGATCCTTGAACCCCGCCTTCTTGCCAAGCTTCCACCGATCACGTATTCCAAACATCTCTCAAATACCTGAGAAATCATGCTAAAAGGTCAGCTTACGCTGGTGAGTTAATAGGTTTAAGTTCAACAAAATCATAGTGGACCAGTAGGAGTTGATTTGCTATGCAAGACCTAAGATAGATAAATACCGATCCTACCCGGATCACCAACCCTAAACATATCCCGCATCCAGGGATTACTCGGGCCCCGCGACTCTAGTCCAAAGACTGTCGTGGCAAAATCTGGAACAATTGCCAACCCCGGACTAGGTCGAAGTAGAAGTCTATTCTTAGCTAGGAAACAGTTATAGCAATTAGGATTGCTACCCTAGTCTAAGGCAACAACTACCGCACATCTATCTAAACAGTCAAGCATATAAGCAAATCCAAATAGTTTTCATGGTCAGAAAACAACAGCATGATTCTCACCCCAATATAGTTAAAAACGTAGATAAAAGTGGGGCTATGAAACTCACCTTAGCCACAGCAATGCACTATTCACTATTGACATGACTGGCATCTAAAGTTAATCTCCATGGCATCCAAAAGAATGTACGACGAGTACAATAGAATAGTTGTGACGCAACCTAATGCGTATACGATATACTTAGAATACGGCTCATACGATAAAGAAATCATTAGAAGTAATATGTTGTAGTTTTCATGGTTCATTCATGTCGTTACTTTCAAAAGTACATTACCGTTCCCAAAAGTTCATAATTAATATCTCAAAAGTTTAGTTTTAACGTTTCGTGTGGTGGTAAGAAACATAGACGCGACATACAACTCACGCCAAAAGTATATCAAAACATAACTCACACCAAAGATATAACTCACGCTAAGGAGGAAAAGACGTCGACCAAGTTAAGAAATACTGACAATACTCAAGCTAGTCAGAGATTAGGAAATGACGACAACTATTTATGTAACATAAATAGGTTAATTGATAAGTTTCGGCTATTTACCCAAAAATTCCCAAACATACAGGTTCAATAATAAAAGGCAAGTTTCCATTTATCGCTCAATAAATAAAGGTTTCTCAATCATTATTCATAATCATACAAGTTTACCCGAAATTACTTCATATAAGGTATAGTAAGTAGTGTACTATAGATGACACGTTCGTTTATTCCAACGTTTCCAAATCAATACGACTTTAATAAGTTATATTATCAAAATAATATTTTCAAACAAGTTTATAAAAGCTAGCATGTGTAATAAAACACGAGTTACCATCGTATTTAATAAGGGTTTATAATAGATTAAACCATATCCGTCAATATTATTTATAGTTATGTACTTCAATAGCATCTTAGATATGAAAACGGAATATTTAGTTTTAGCGCAAAAACAATTATACTAAACTCATTTAAACCAAGACGTTTAGTAGAGTACCACATACTAAACAATAAAATTGTTATCAAAAGTTCATGGAAGATATTTTGTATTTATAAAACACAAGTCATTATAAGGGTTTATAATAATTGGAAACCATTTTCATTGAAATTATATATCTAATTATTTCGTTATTAGTTAAAATGAGGAAATATAATGTTTAAACATATCTCGAAATAAATATATTTAACTCGCGTCGAGTCCAACACATTATATTGGATTAGCTTAAAATTTTTAATAAGCACAACTTATATTCCACATGACTCGCATTTAAAGTGTTATTCTAATTTATAAAACGTAGTTAGACACTTATAAGTTCTAATGTATATATAATGCCCGATATTAATTATTGATCACAAAGTTTATCACACCGTTTTATAAGTATTTATTCCTTATTCGATCAAGTCTAATATCATATATCATGATAGCTTATGTCGTCATAGTTGTAAAATTGATTCGTTACATAGTTACGTTGTGTTATATATATTCATATAATTAACCTATCGTCTTGCTTTTCTAATTTCGTTATCCCGTTATAATGACTATTAGCCCTAGGAGCCCATTTTAGTCAAATTGTTCATTTTGGTTGTTTCATTTTGTCGAATATTATATACGTTTTACACAACCCGAGTTACCCATCTCGTTCCCATTTATGTAATCAACAAATCTCATAATACGGGTGAGCAAGACCACTTAATACCACTTTGGAGAATTTCATGGGCTTGAGGCCCATGGATCCAACAACTAATCAAAATCTGTTTGGGTAGTGAAACCCACGAAACCCCAACAAGACCCTAAGCAACATCATACTCAACAATTTATAGGCCTGGTTAGTTAACTCCGACCCGACCCGTACAGTTTGACCAAGTCAACACCGGGACTCAACTTGTCAAAACAACTTGCATCTAGTTCTAATCGAGACATCCATCACCCTAAGCGAAATCAGTATTTATGTCGATACCAAGCGCAACCCATACGCTAACACCATGACACAAAACATGAAGTCCCTAATTATTTGATCGTAACCTTTTAATTTAATTGGTTTCTTGTTTACGTGGGACGGTGGTTCCTTGATTGGTCTATTACAATTGTGATCATATTATATCCAATCCAAGGGGCCTACTGAATTGTGTAATTGATTGGTTCTTTGCTTGCATGTGCACCGACCTTGTCTACCTATTAATAATAATCATGGGTCTCCTTCTTATATTATTATACATACCATGCAACGAATCTAATTGTGGACTGTGGGTCGGTGATTGTTAATTATTCATGATCGTTTCTCGATTGTGATTATTTTATTACGCACGTCCTTATCATTGTTTTTTCTGGTTCTTAACGAATATCTAAACTCGTTTAGAGTTTGGTAACTCCTCTTTGCAAGTAACCTGTTCTAGGTTTTTCTGAATTAGTGTGGGATTGGCTTATTGCTGTTTGTCGAGTACGGAGTAAGTGGGTTTAGAGAGATGGAATCGGGGTTTCTTAAGAAGTCTACTACGGTTAGTGGGTTGGCTGCAAGGATTAACAATATCGATGGCAAGGTAATTGTTAACGAGGGTAAGCCATTGAAATCAATATTGAAAGGTGCAGGTTTGGGTGAAATCAATAACGAGGGTAATTGCTCTTCCTAGTGATCATGGTTCTTGTTATTCGAGACCAAGTGGTGCTCCTGTTGATTCTAATTCAAACATTGCTATACGTGAAGGTGTAAGTGTCGCTAGTCCGAAATCTGATTTTCCTATGTTTACTAATGGTGTCAAATCTGGGGATACAAGTATTGGTACGTCAAAGGATAAAGGTGATAGGCTAGCTGATGGACGTAAGATTGTTGGTGCTAACGTTGTTATACACTTAGCCGTTGTTGACGATATGCGTTCTAAATTTGATAATACGTTATGCGGTTATTTCCTTGGGCAACGGGTAGCTTTTCCTATTGTTGCTGACTATGTTAAGCATGCGTGGGGTAAGTTTGGCTTCGAGTGTGTAATGATGCGTAGTGATTTCTTCCTTTTCAAGTTCAAGACTCAAGAGGGTATGAATAGGGTGCTTGAAAGTGGTCCTTGGTTTATCAAATCGAATCCTATTTTCTTGAAGAGTTGGGTTCCTAATACAAGGTTGGAGAGGGAGAAGGTTACTAAGGTACCGGTATGGGTTCTTATTCATAATGTACCTGCAATTGCGTATTCTGAAGTCGGTATTGGTTTGATTGCACAACAGCTGGTTCGTATGATACGAATGGATGAAGGTACTAGTGCTATGTATCGTAATCCTTGGGGTCGATACTCTTATGCACGGGTTCTACTTGAATTATCTTCTGATAAGGCTGTTTTGGAATCAATTGACGTTGCTATACCTTTGCCTATGGGTAAGGGTCATTATATGGAAGTTCTTGAAGTCGAATACGAATGGTGGCCATCTCGATGTTCTAAATGTAATGTTTTTAACCATAAGGACGATTATTGCCCTCTTAGGAGAAGACAGGCTACTTGTGGTTCGGGTTCGACTAAACATGATATTGGTGCCACTCGGGGAGTTCACTCGGATAAGGATGGAAATAAGGAAGCTAAAGTCAACCAAAGGCATAGGTCTTTCAAACCAAAGCATAGTGTTGTGTATAAACATGTTTCTAAACCTGCCAATAAGAAGAATGCCATTGATACTCCTCGTACTTTGGATACTGCTCCGTCAGATCAGCTTCTAAAGATGAATCGAATGGTACTTCTTCTAGTATGTTAAAGGGTGATGATTGTCCAAGCATGGGGAAGGTACAGGTACCTATTATGGAGCGGACGTGTGATGTCTCTTCTAGAGATGTACATGTGGAAAGTGGCAAGGGTAGCTTGTGGAAGCAATTTGCTAGTACTCATGGTATTTCTACACATCAGGGGAGTTCATCCTTGGAGGATGATGATGAAGTTTGCATGCCCGAGTATCTACTGGTGCTGGATTTCTGGATGACTTGGAGTCTTATGATGGCTATGAGCATATGCCGTTTGGGTATGATGTTCGTCTCAAGGGTCGTCATAGGTAGTATGTTTTCATTATGTTAGTTATAAGAATGGCCTGTCATTCTTATATAGTTGTTTGGTTTATTGCTGTCTTAGCATGTAAGTGTCTGATGAGTGTGTAAATACTCATCATTTTTGGTCAAATCTGAACTGCAAAACATCTAAAAATGCTCAGAAATGCATCAAAATACTGAAAATATCTCAAAATTATATTTTATATGTTTCAGATGCAAAATGTTTAAAATCAGATGAAAAATGAGCTAAGTTTGCATAATTGGCAGTTTCAGTCCCCCAAGTTTCAAAAGTTGTCAAATTTAGTCCTTAGGCACTTATTTTAAAAGAAAAGTCACCAAAGGTCCTTTTGGAATCATAAATTGTCATAATTAATCCTTTGGTGAAAAGTTCCAAAAGTTTTGAGAAATTACAGTTTTGGTCCCTGGATTTTAAAAATGGTCATGTTTAGTCCTTGGAATTTCACAAATAACAAAAATGGCCCTTATATTATTGATGATTGGCAAAACCAACCCTTGGATCATTTTTTCAGAATGTACACGAATGGTCCTGAATTTTTAGTTTTGGCAGTTTTAGTCCCTAAAGTCTCATATGGGTCCAATTTAAATCCTTGGTCCAATCCCTTTATCCAATATCCCAAGCCCAACAAAACCATAACCCTATACCCAGTCCAACCCGTTTACCCAACCCTTTACCCACGGTTTAAAAACCACACCCGCCCACGTTTTAAATAATAAAACCGCCTCACGGGTTCTCCCTTCCCCCTCATCATCACCTGCAACTCCTACCCCTACTCCATCATCATCACTCCCACCTCATTCCTACCCTCCAAACACCCCAAGCCAAGAAACATTTAATGCTTCTTCAACCTAACACTCAACCCCCACTGGCAAAAACAACTTTGGCGCCAAAAATCAATCAAACGGCCAAGATTACTTCAACTCATCCAATGGTCCTGAATTAAAGTGGGAAACACTCAGAGATGTGAGAGAAATCTTTTGGTGTATAAAAGGAAGAAAGAGAAGCAAGAGGGAGAGAGTAGTTAGTTTAATTTTCAATTGTATGTCATTTTTTAAATTTCTATGTCTTCAATAGACTCTTAGATGTAATTTTAAGTTTAAGTGTATCAAACTAAAGTATTTCAGTGTATTGCAACTATTTTCAAGCATCAATTCAAGTTTGTGTTTACAATTCATGTTTCATGTTCACTGTTTCAAATTTCAATTTCAAAATCTTATGTACAAGCGTTTAGTAGCTTATTTTTAAGCTCAAACAAGCTTATATAAGCTT
Source organism: Chrysanthemum makinoi (assembly GCA_910596185.1). Taxonomy (NCBI): domain Eukaryota; kingdom Viridiplantae; phylum Streptophyta; class Magnoliopsida; order Asterales; family Asteraceae; genus Chrysanthemum; species Chrysanthemum makinoi. The sequence continues at coordinate 172,553,434 of OU343221.1, read as the reverse complement.
CTTATAGCTTATTGTAAGCTTACATTTAAGTTTCAAGCAAAGTTGGTTTTTGGTCAAAGAAAGTCAAACTGAGCTCAGATTGAAATGGAAATGGATATGGGTGATGCAGTGCTGGATTTGGGTTGATTTAGAGGCTATTGGGTTGATATATATAGGATAGAGGTTCTTTGGTTGACTGATTTCAAGCCATTGTGGCTAGGACCAATTGTGAGTTATTTTCAAGAATTATTGCATAATCTGTACTTGTGGTTTATATTGGTTTTTATTTATTGATTAAGTGTTAATTAGGTTGGTTAGAGTCAGTTTTAGTGTCTGCAATAGCTAGTTCAGTAGGTGCCTTAGTTTACATTACAAATCAGTGTTTTAAGTTGTGTTTGGAATTGCTGCTTAAACTGTTTTAGAGATTTGTTCAGTAGTTAGGACTTGTTGTTCTAGGCTTATGTAACTCTATTTGACTCAACTCTGTCTTAATATTGCATCTGCAAACTATCAAAGTCAAAATCACCTCTCATCTGTCTTAAAATCTTAACTGTTGGAGTTTTTGGAAAACAAAAACTAGTTTTGTGTTTAGATATCATAAACATAGATTGGATCAAGTTTATTTCATCATTTAACATCAACATCAGTCCACAAATTGGAATCAAAGTTCATAAAAGTCAAATTAACAAATCTGTTAAAAAGTCAAAATAGTGGAAAATCAGTTTTGAGCCTAACTAAGATGATTTTTCTTGGATTCATTTCTGAGCCAAATCAAATGAAATTGTGGGTTTAAAAACTTCCACTGGTCTATTTTCTTAATCTCATTTTTATAGATTTTTGTGAATTTTTTATAAGACCCAAAACTGCTTGTCAATATGGGTGTAAGTGCCCTGTACACACTCAGTGTATACTGAGTGTGCACAGGTTTTGTGCAAGGCTTGCACAGAGCTCAGTTTAGCTAGCCAAGGTCTGGTTTTTGGTTTACAAGCACCTGGCCAGGTCTAGATTAGGTTCCAACATTTGGTTTTTAGTTTCAACTTATTTGAGTGCTTATTTTCAGGTCACAAAGTAGCCCCCAAATCTGTTTTTGGCACTTGATCTCAAAACACCAAATCTGTGTAGTTTACATTCCAGTGGTTTAAGCTAGTTAATATTAGTTGCATTTGGATACTTTTAGCTTATTATAGCTTCTGTGTTACTGTGGTGGTCTTTGGTTTTCATTTGCTTAATACAAGTGCTTATTCTTAAGCACTTGTGATTGCAGTTCCATATTCTTGCACATAACCACCTGTTTTTATATTTTTCCTAGATTCTTAATATTATTTTTGACTTATCTTGAATTTTTCAGATTTTTCTAGGTCACTTTGGTATTTTTCTTTATTTAAATCAATTTTTAAGCCTTTTTAATTAGCTTTTAATACAATTAATTCAGAAAAGTTTCAAAACAAAATAAGTTTTCATTTTTCTTAGGTTAAGATAAATATAAAAAGTCAAAAAAAATATTTTTCTAGATTTTTCTTAGTTAAATTTGTATTTTTAAGCAATTTAAGTAGTTTTAAATAGTTTTTAATTAATAGAAAATAGAAAAATAATCAGAAAAATATAAAATTAGTTTTGAAAATTCTCTTTTGTTATTTTAGATTTTTCCAAGTCATAATTTCATTTTTCTAGCTTTATTTCATATTTTCTTGTATTTTAGGCTATTATTAAATAGTTAAAATTAGTTTTTAATTAATAATAATTAATTTAATAGTTATAAAAATAATTTTCTTTTTCTAAAAATTTTCTTTTATCATTAGGTTTGTAAAAATGTCATTTTCATATTTTTAGGATTAATATTGTTTAAGTTTCACATTTTCTTTTGTACGTCGCGTAGTTTTTAATTTAAAGTTTTAAAAGAAAATTCAAAAGCATCATTTTGCAAATAGTGATAGCGTTTATTTAATATTTTTTATCTTTTTAATTTTCTTTAATTTTCATTTAAGCCTCTGCAATTTATATACTTTTTCTGTAGTTATAATCAATCATAACCTCTTTTCCGTTCAAATTCTCTCGATCACTATTCGTTTGATTATTCTCGCACAGCTCGTTGGGACATAACGACCTGGGGAAACAATATACTCTCCTGGTCTTCATTGCATTTGTGTCTGAATTGTTTTAAGTTTCTTACGGTTAGCCATTCACAAGTGGCTAGCTTGTGTGAGAAAACTTGACGGTTTAGCACGAATCAAATTTTGGCGCCGCTGCCGGGGAGCTGTGCTAATTATCTTCCGTTTAGCAGATTAGTGATTTGAATATTCACTCTTTGTTCATACCATCTATCTATATCTATATATATTTTCTTATAAAAAATCCAAAAACCCAAAAGCAGCTCAAAACATATAAAACACAAAAATAATTTTCTTTTGTTTCTATATATATATCAAAGATAAAAATACAAAAAGATTTGTCGTTTTCTTTGTTTAATAATAACAACATAAAAGATTACCACCGCAAACCAAGGCAGTGTACTACCTAACTGGGGGTACGACCATAATAAGTTCCCGAACCAAAGATTAAAACTTGCCTTTGTGTCCTTGTGACTGGTGTACCTTTTTCAAAGAAGCCATTCATCTTGTGATTATTGGTTTAAGTTCACTGTTGTTTTGCCTCGATTTTGTTTTAATTGGATTTGTTGTTATATCTACTTGTCAAAACCAGAAAACTCAAAAAAAAAAAAAAAAAAGAAAAAGAAAAAAAGATTCTTCTTACCCCATTTTCATAATTCATTTTCATAACCTTCCTTAACTCTGAGATCTCTTAGAGTTAACTCTAGTGTATGCGCACTCGCTCTTCTAGGTCTGTAAGCCCATTTCGTGAGCTTGTCAAGATTCCAAGAAGGCGTGTCCGTAGACTTTCTGCTCCATCAGTCGGATCTGAGATCCGGGCTGCTCACACTACTTCCGCTATCATGGCGGAAGAACGTCCTATGTGTGAGCTTCTCCAGGCACCCATCGACGGGTATGGAGATGCTATTGTTATCCCAGCCATTGTGGCTGAAAATTTTGAACTCAAAACCGGGTTACTGAATCTTGTAACCTCAAGTCAATTCTATGGTTTTGAGCGGGATGATCCTCATGCTCATATTCGATGGTTTAACAAGATTGCATCTACCATCAAATACAAGAATGTCCCCACAGATGCTGTCAAGCTTCTTCTGTTCCCATTTTCTCTTGAGGGGCAAGCCCGGATTTGGCTTGAAAAACAACCCCCTCAATCAATCGAGACATGGGAAGACCTGGTGAAGAAATTTGTGAATGAATTCTATCCACCTTCTAAAACCACGAGTCTTAAAAATGAAATCATCAAGTTCACACAAAAGTTTGATGAATCCTTCAGTGAATCGTGGGATCGTTTTAAGGAGTTGCTCCGCAAATGTCCTCACCACGGTTTCTCCGAGTTGATGCAACTCGATACTTTCTATAATGGAGTGAGTCAATCTGATCAAGATTCTCTCAATTCCTCCGCTGGAGGAAATTTCTTGAGCAAAACTGTAAAAGAAGCTTTAGCGATCATTGAAAATAAGTCTAAAGTCCGCACTGCACGAAGCAAACCGGTTGTTTCCCAAGTCAGTGTTGGTCCTTCTTCTTCATCGCCCGTGAGTCAATCTAGCACCGATGCTAAGATTGACAAACTCACGGAAGCAATTCAAGCTTTGGTTCTCTCCAACCAAAAGAAAGTTTCTTTTCCACAAACTTCACCTCCTGCTGAAGTTAAGAAAGTGGAAGTCTGTGTTACTTGCGGTGGCCCCCATGCCTACTACAACTGTATGGCCACCGATGGTAACCCTTTTGAAGCAAACGCTGTGGGCGGGATTTCCAATTCAGGAGGCAACCAATACCGTGCTCCTATGGACCCGAACCACCGTCCTAACCACTACCATGGACCACCCGGTTTCAACCAAAACCGTAATCAAAATCAGAATAGAATAAACCAAGGTTTTCAAAACCAAGGTAATTTTAGTCAAAATAACGGTTTTCAAAATCAAAATCAAAATTTCCAAAACCAAGGAAATTTCAATAGAAACCAAGGTCAGGGAAATTTCAACCCAGGGTATTTTCATGGAAATAATCAAGGAAATTTCCAAAATCAAGGCCCTAATCCAAACAATAGAGGCCAGAATTTTCTTGTGCAAAATCAAGCCATTGTTCCAACTGGACCATCATCTGATGAGTTGTTGAAGCAATTCATGAAATCCCAAGAGGAAATGAACAGGTTGTTGGTTAGCCAGATTTCTGACATTAAGAAGTCTTTAAATGATCGACCCTCGGGCTCAGGTACCTTACCTAGCAACACGATCGCTAATCCGAGGGGCGATGCAAAGGCGATCACAACCAGAAGTGGTGCTTCATATGATGGACCCGCTATTCCTACTACCTCTTCTTCTTCTCTCCCGAAGGTAGTGGAAAGTGAACCTGAGGCGACAAAGGACCAAGTGCAACCTATTAGCTCACAAAGTACAGCACATGTCCATCCTCAGGTTGTCCCGAAACCCAAAACCAAACCTGGAGTTGTTTTTGAACCTCCAGTTGACAACCCCAAATCCAAAACTTCTATTCCTTACCCCTCACGTTTAAATGAGCAAAAACTCCGCGAAAAAGCCAGTCATCAAATGGAAAAATTCTTTCAAATTTTCCAAGAACTTCATTTTGACATAAGCTTTGCGGATGCCATCATGCTGATGCCCAAGTTTGCATCAACTCTCAAACACATGTTGAGCAATAAGGAAAAACTGTTTGAAATGGCTAAAACTCCTTTGAACGAGAACTGCTCAGCAGTTCTGTTAAAGAAGCTTCCCGAGAAGCTTGGAGATCCTGGAAAATTTCTTCTTCCTTGTGTTTTTCCAGGAATGATTGAATGCTTTGCCCTTGCCGATCTTGGTGCAAGCATCAATCTGATGCCTTATTCAGTGTGGAAGAAGCTTTCTCTTCCAGAACTTATTCCTACCTGCATGACTCTCGAGCTTGCAGATCGTTCTATATCACGTCCTCTTGGCATCGCCGAGGATGTATTTGTGAAAGTAGGAAAGTTCCATTTTCCAGCTGACTTTGTGGTTGTTGATTTCGATGCCGATCCTCGAGTTCCCCTCATTGTTGGAAGAGGATTCCTGAGAACGGGCCGTGCTCTCATTGATGTATTTGAGCATGAAATCACGTTACGTGTGGGTAATGAAGCTGTTACCTTTAACCTTGATCAAACTTCGAGGTACTCCTCAAATTATGATGCTGAATCGGTTAATCGAATCGATTTAATTGATATTGCTTCAGAGGAGTACTCTCAAGAGGTTCTTGGTTATTTTCATAATTCTGTGAGTGGGGATTCCACCACATCTTCTCAACCAATCATTGCCGACTCTTCCCCCTCTCTCACTCCGTTTGAGGGAGGTGACTTCTTTCTGGAAGAGATCGATGAGTTTCTTGCTAGTGATGAATCAATTCCGACGGGAATTGATGGTGTTTATGATTCGGAGGGGGATATCCTTTATCTTGAGCAATTGTTAAATGAAGATCCATTACCTTCACTCCCTCCGAAAGAGATCACAAATGAGGAAATCAAATCAGTACAAACATCTACTGAAGAATTTCCCGAGGTTGAACTTAAGGACCTACCTCCTCATCTCGAGTATGCATTCTTGGAGGGTGATGATAAATTACTCGTCATAATTGCTAAAGACTTAATTGAGGAGGAGAAAACTGCTCTCATAAAGGTCTTGAAGTCACACAAGCAAGAAATTGCTTGGAAACTCTCCGACATTAAGGGTATCAACCCTGAGTTTTGTACTCACAAAATCTTAATGGAGGATGACTTCAAGCCAGCAGTCCAACATCAGAGAAGGGTGAATCCTAAGATTCATGAGGTTATCAAACAAGAAGTTCTTAAACTGCCGGTTTAATTTACCCGATCTCTGATAGTCCTTGGGTTAGCCCAATTCATTGCGTTCCTAAAAAGGGTGGCATAACTGTTGTCACAAATGAAGAAAACAAGTTAATTCCAACTCGATTGGTTACGGGATGGCGTGTGTGTATTGACTATCGCAAGTTAAACGAAGCCACCCGTAAAGACCATTTTCCTCTACCCTTCATGGACCAGATGCTTGAGAGATTAGCAGGGAACGAATACTATTGTTTCCTTGATGGTTTTTCGGGTTACTTTCAGATCCCCATTGATCCGCTGGATCAAGAAAAAACCACATTCACCTGCCCATACGGAACTTTTGCCTACAGACGTATGCCTTTTGGCCTATGTAACGCTCCTGGCACGTTCCAACGATGTATGATGGCAATTTTCCACGACATGATCGGGGAAACAATGGAGGTGTTTATGGATGACTTCTCGGTCATTGGGGACTCATTTCAGACATGTCTCTCCCATTTAGATAAAATGCTTAAACGGTGTGAAGACACCAATCTTTGTCTAAATTGGGAGAAGAGCCACTTTATGGTCAAAGAAGACATAGTTCTTGGCCATAAGATTTCCAAAAACGGGATTGAGGTTGATATAGCAAAAGTAGATGTTATTGCTAAACTGCCTCATCCTACTACCGTCAAAGGCATTAGGAGTTTTCTTGGTCATGCCGGGTTTTATCGTAGATTCATACAAGATTTTTCTAAAATCGCTCGGCCTATGACCCATCTTCTTGAAAAAGATGCTCCTTTTATCTTCTCACTGGAGTGCATCAAAGCTTTTGAAACATTAAAGGAAAAGCTTACGGAAGCACCCATTCTAGTTGCCCCCGACTGGGATTTACCCTTTGAACTCATGTGCGATGCAAGTGATTTTGCTATCGGTGCAGTCTTGGGGCAACGTAAAACCAAGCATTTCCAGCCTATCCACTACGCGAGTAAGACTATGACTGAAGCTCAAACCCATTACACCACTACAGAAAAAGAACTATTAGCTGTGGTGTATGCGTTTGAGAAATTTCGGCCATACCTTATCTTGACCAAATGCGTGGTGTATACGGATCACTCGGCTCTCAAATATCTCTTTGCAAAACAAGATGCAAAGCCGAGATTGCTCCGTTGGGTTCTCCTCCTACAAGAATTTGATATCATTATACGTGATAAAAAAGGAGCTGAGAACCTGGCTGCTGATCACCTGTCCCGTCTAGAAAACCCTCACCAAGATGTGTTCGAGAAAAAGGAAATAAATGAAACATTTCCTCTCGAAACACTCAATGTGGTTTCTTTTCGTGGCGACTCTTCTACCCCATGGTTTGCTGACTTTGCAAATTACCATGCGGGTAACTTTGTGGTGAAAGGGATGTCGTCCCAACAGAAAAACAAATTCTTTAAAGATGTAAAACATTACTTCTGGGACGACCCCTACTTATTCAAAATTTGCGCGGATCAAGTCATCAGGCGATGTGTGTATGGTCAGGAAGCCAATGACATTCTCAAGGCTTGCCATTCTGGACCTACTGGGGGACATCATAGCCCCAACTACACCGCCAAGAAGGTGTTTGATTCCGGATTCTATTGGCCCACGATTTACAAGGATGCCCACGAATTTGTTAAAACCTGTGACGCTTGTCAACGTCACGGGAATATCTCACAAAGAAATGAAATGCCGCAAAACGCCATTCAAGTGTGTGAGATTTTTGACATCTGGGGCATTGACTTTATGGGGCCATTTCCTTCGTCTCGCGGTAATAAATACATACTCGTGGCCGTTGACTATTTGTCAAAATGGGTTGAAGCTAAGGCTTTGCCTACCAACGATGCCCGAGTTGTTGTGAAATTCTTAAAATCTCTTTTTGCTAGGTTTGGAACTCCACGAGCTATTATCAGTGATCGTGGTACGCATTTTTGCAATGACCAATTTGATAGAGTCATGCACAAGTATGGTGTAACTCACCGTCTCTCTACTGCGTACCACCCCAAACAAGTGGGCAAGTGGAAGTTTCCAACCGGGGGATTAAAAGAATCTTGGAAAGGACAGTAGGCGAAAACCGTGCCTCTTGGTCGGATAAGTTAGATGACGCACTCTGGGCCTTCCGTACATCTTATAAAACACCCATTGGGTGTACTCCATACAAGCTTGTGTACGGAATGGCATGTCATCTGCCGGTTGAGCTTGAGCACAAGGCATACTGGGCCTTGAAACATGCCAACTTCGATATTCAGACAGCTGGTGATCACCGGAAAGTTCAAATGAATGTATTAAATGAACTCCGTGATCAAGCATACGAGAACTCTTTGATCTACAAACAAAAGACAAAGAAGATTCATGACTCCAAAATCAAAAACCGCGTTTTCAACGTCGGTGATCGAGTCCTTCTTTTCAATTCAAGATTGAAGATTTTCTCGGGAAAACTTAAATCCCGCTGGTCTGGACCATTCACCATCACTAAAGTATTTCCATATGGAACCATTGAGTTATCTCAACCCGATGGTCCAAACTTTAAAGTGAATGGTCATCGGTTGAAGCATTATTTTGGAGAGGACATTCCTCCTGTGGTTGTCCCGGATCTACAAACTTTCCCCATGAACCAATAAATGCGGGGATCGAGTCAAGCTAGCGACTCGGGAATCAAAAACAGTAGCATGCCATATGGGTTTTCACCCATATTTCTGACTTCTTTCTATTTTCTACCACCCTAGTGTGGGGGAGTTGCCCCACATGTTGTGTATATATATAAGTATAAAAAAAAAGAAAAAAAAAAAATCCCAAATAATGGTCGTAGTATTTCCCTTTTACGTTCTATGTTTCGGCATAACCGCCGGTACTTTGAATTTTGAGGGCAATATTCATTTCTAAGTGTGGGGGGGAATTCTCACGAATTTTATCATGTCATTATACCACCCAATTCCCCCATTTTTGGCCAAAAAATTTTTTTTGGAGTAAGTGTTTTGCACTTACTCAGCTTATGGTTATCAGTCCGCCATGTCTAATAAACAAAAGGATTGGCTAATCCAGGAGCAAACGACTCTTGGTAAAGATATCTCAAATCCGTTGACGGCTTGCAATTTGCCCAAAATTGTATGGTATTCAGCTCACCATATCCTTAAAAGTGAAGAGTTGGCTAGCCCGCAAGTTTATGGCTTGTGGTAAAGGCAGTGGAAAAACCATAATTGGTAATCAGCTCACCAAAGATAATATTGATAATTTATCTAAGAGTTGGCTAGTCCAGAAGCAAACGGCTTCTGGTAAAGACAAATCAAATCCGTTGGAAGCTGGTGGTTTGCTCAAAATCACATGGTTATCAGTGTACCATGGTTCTTACTTGAACTGAAACATTTGGCTACTCCAGAAGTAATGGCTTTTGGTAAAGAGATTCAAATCCATTAAGTTTTTCTCAAAAGATTGCTAGGGACTAGCAATAGTTTAGTGTGGGGGATTGATGAGTGTGTAAATAGTCATCATTTTTGGTCAAATCTGAACTGCAAAACATCTAAAAATGCTCAAAAATGCATCAAAATACTAAAAATATCTCAAAATTATATTTTATATGTTTCAGATGCAAAATGTTTAAAATCAGATGAAAAATGAGCTAAGTTTGCATAATTGGCAGTTTCAGTCCCCCAAGTTTCAAAAGTTGTCAAATTTAGTCCCTAGGCACTTATTTTAAAAGAAAAGTCACCAAAGGTCCTTTTGGAATCATAAATTGTCATAATTAATCCTTTGGTGAAAAGTTCCAAAAGTTTTGAGAAATTACAGTTTTGGTCCCTGGATTTTAAAAATGGTCATGTTTAGTCCTTGGAATTTCACAAATAACAAAAATGGCCCTTATATTATTGATGATTGGCAAAACCAACCCTTGGATCATTTTTTCAGAATGTACACGAATGGTCCCTGAATTTTCAGTTTTGGCAGTTTTAGTCCCTAAAGTCTCATATGGGTCCAATTTAAATCCTTGGTCCAATCCCTTTATCCAATATCCCAAGCCCAACAAAACCATAACCCTATACCCAGTCCAACCCGTTTACCCAACCCTTTACCCACGGTTTAAAAACCACACCCGCCCACGTTTTAAATAATAAAACCGCCTCACGGGTTCTCCCTTCCCCCTCATCATCACCTGCAACTCCTACCCCTACTCCATCATCATCACTCCCACCTCATTCCTACCCTCCAAACACCCCAAGCCAAGAAACATTTAATGCTTCTTCAACCTAACACTCAACCCCCACTGGCAAAAACAACTTTGGCGCCAAAAATCAATCAAACGGCCAAGATTACTTCAACTCATCCAATGGTCCTGAATTAAAGTGGGAAACGCTCAGAGATGTGAGAGAAATCTTTTGGTGTATAAAAGGAAGAAAGAGAAGCAAGAAGGAAGGAGTAGTTAGTTTAATTTTCAATTGTATGTCATTTTTTAAATTTCTATGTCTTCAATAGACTCTTAGATGTAATTTTAAGTTTAAGTGTATCAAACTAAAGTATTTCAGTGTATTGCAAATATTTTCAAGCATCAATTCAAGTTTGTGTTTACAATTCATGTTTCATGTTCACTGTTTCAAATTTCAATTTCAAAATCTTATGTACAAGCGTTTAGTAGCTTATTTTTAAGCTCAAACAAGCTTATATAAGCTTCTTATAGCTTATTGTAAGCTTACATTTAAGTTTCAAGCAAAGTTGGTTTTTGGTCAAAGAATGTCAAACTGAGCTCAAATTGAAATGGAAATGGATATGGGTGATGCGAGTTGCTGGATTTGGGTTGATTTAGAGGCTATTGGGTTGATATATATAGGATAGAGGTTCTTTGGTTGACTGATTTCAAGCCATTGTGGCTAGGACCAATTGTGAGTTATTTTCAAGAATTATTGCATAATCTGTACTTGTGGTTTATATTGGTTTTTATTTATTGATTAAGTGTTAATTAGGTTGGTTAGAGTTAGTTTTAGTGTCTGCAATAGCTAGTTCAGTAGGTGCCTTAGTTTACATTACAAATCAGTGTTTTAAGTTGTGTTTGGAATTGCTGCTTAAACTGTTTTAGAGATTTGTTCAGTAGTTAGGACTTGTTGTTCTAGGCTTATGTAACTCTATTTGACTCAACTCTGTCTTAATATTGCATCTGCAAACTATCAAAGTCAAAATCACCTCTCATTTGTCTTAAAATCTTAACTGTTGGAGTTTTTGGAAAACAAAAACTAGTTTTGTGTTTAGATATCATAAACATAGATTGGATCAAGTTTATTTCATCATTTAACATCTACATCAGTCCACAAATTGGAATCAAAGTTCATAAAAGTCAAATTAACAAATCTGTTAAAAAGTCAAAATAGTGGAAAATCAGTTTTGAGCCTAACTAAGATGATTTTTCTTGGATTCATTTCTAAGCCAAATCAAATGAAATTGTGGGTTTAAAAACTTCCACTGGTCTATTTTCTTAATCTCATTTTTATAGATTTTTGTGAATTTTTATAAGACCCAAAACGCTTGTCAATATGGGTGTAAGTGCCTGTACACACTCGGTGTATACTGAGTGTACACAGGTTTTGTGCAAGGCTTGCACAGAGCTCAGTTTAGCTAGCCAAGGTCTGGTTTTTGGTTTACAAGCACCTGGCCAGGTCTAGATTAGGTTCCAACATTTGGTTTTTAGTTTCAACTTATTTGAGTGCTTATTTTCAGGTCACAAAGTAGCCCCCAAATCTGTTTTTGGCACTTGATCTCAAAACACCAAATCTGTGTAGTTTACATTCCAGTGGTTTAAGCTAGTTAATATTAGTTGCATTTGGATACTTTTAGCTAATTATAGCTTCTGTGTTACTGTGGTGGTCTTTGGTTTTCATTTGCTTAATACAAGTCCTTATTCTTAAGCACTTGTGATTGCAGTTCCATATTCTTGCACACAACCACCTGTTTTTATATTTTTCCTAGATTCTTAATATTATTTTAGACTTATCTTGAATTTTTCAGATTTTTCTAGGTCACTTTGGTATTTTTCTTTATTTAAATCAATTTTTAAGCCTTTTTAATTAGCTTTTAATACAATTAATTCAGAAAAGTTTCAAAAAAAAATAAGTTTTCATTTTTCTTAGGTTAAGATAAATATAAAAAGTCAAAAAAATATTTTTCCAGATTTTTCTTAGTTAAATTTGTATTTTTAAGCAATTTAAGTAGTTTTAAATAGTTTTTAATTAATAGAAAATAGAAAAATAATCAAAAAAATGTAAAATTAGTTTTTAAAATTCTCTCTTGTTATTTTAGATTTTTCCAAGTCATAATTTCATCTTTCTAGCTTTATTTCATATTTTCTTGTATTTTAGGCTATTATTAAATAGTTAAAATTAGTTTTTAATTAATAATAATTAATTTAATAGTTATAAAAATAATTTTCTTTTTCTAAAAATTTTCTTTTATCATTAGGTTTGTAAAAATGTCATTTTCATATTTTTAGGATTAATATTGTTTAAGTTTCACATTTTCTTTTGTACGTCGCGTAGTTTTTAATTTAAAGTTTTAAAAGAAAATTCAAAAACATCATTTTGCAAATAGTGATAGCGTTTATTTAATATTTTTTATCTTTTTAATTTTCTTTAATTTGCATTTAAGCCTCTGCAATTTATATACTTTTTCTGTAGTTATAATCAATCATAATCTCTTTTCCGTTCAAATTCTCTCGATCACTATTCGTTTGATTATTCTCGCACAGCTCGTTGGGACATAACGACCTGGGGAAACAATATACTCTCCTGGACTTCATTGCATTTGTGTCTGAACTGTTTTAAGTTTCTTACGGTTAGCCATTCACAAGTGGCTAGCTTGTGTGAGAAAACTTGACGGTTTAGCACGAATTAGTGTCCTTATGGACTGAGATGAGAGACTCACTCTCATCCTTTGTACTTCAATATTTTTTGGCGTAATAATATATTTACCGGGGAAACCCTTTACCTAAAAAAACAAAACATGAAGTCAACCCGAGAACAAATAAATAAAGAAATCACTCAACCATTCACCACGTGAAACCAATAACACCTTTGCATCCACACGTTTTTACTAATTGGGTTACCACACGAAAATTAATCAACCGTTTTCAAATCTTGTTTTATCATTTTTGTACCCATGATCTTGTTGTCAAACTGATATAACACATAGGTAGTCCACGAAAACTCAACCTAATAACACTCATACTATATCGATATAAACGAAATGATAATGTATACACGAACGGGTTTAGCTTACCAATGGATGACGAGAACAGAAAGAGAGAGAGAGACGAGGGTTGTTGTGGCGTTACCATACGAGTACAACTCGTATCAAGCAAGCGTGACCCCAAATAAATCGTTATCTTTTTGAAACCCTAAAACCCGAAACATAAAACTCAGATTTGGGACGCGTACGAGGGATTTAACGTGAGTATGTTATGAAAAAGGAACCACGGGATCCCGATCTACAAGATGGGATGGGTGGTGTAATTATTGGAGGTCGCCGGAAGTTGGCCGGAAAATATGACGGCGCCGGAACCCTAGTTATGGGTGGCCGGATTTTCACTTTAGTGAGAGAGAGGAATGTGTGTGTTGTAGAGAGAGAGTGAAAGGTGTGAAATGGGAGGAAGTGTGAGAGGCTTGGGGTATTTATACCCCTGGAGGGACCCAATGTGTAATTTGAATAAACATAAAGATGTAAATGGAACTATTAGAGGGACCCTAAGTGGAACTTTTTAAAACTTTCGATATATGTGACTCGGGGCTCGTTTAGCCTAGTAAACGAATGATTCATGACACGGGAGTTGCGCCAATGTTCTTAAAATATTATTTCCAGTAAAAACGATATAAAATACGACTCGTATCTCAAATTAAATCAAATGATTGCTCAAATTGACATTTCTCCAATTACGATGCATCAAGGAATTTACGAGTTGTCACACTCTCTCTCACATCTCTCTCTCTAAAACCCTAACCCTAACCCTAACCGGCACCGCCTCCCCTTTCCGTCCAGATTCCGGTGCCACCGCCGTACGTCATACCCCACCTCCACCACCATCTTGAAGATCTTTTCACCCTCTTTCTATCCATATAGGGCACGAGCCCCTAGGCTCCAAAACACGTAAAAGCTATGCGTACATCTAGGGTTTTGTGTTGTTTTTGTAGATCGGGTTTGATAAAGGTAAATGGAGCCTTAAAACGACTTGTTGGCATCATTGGGAGTCACGTACGAGACTATATGTCTTGTGTACGTGGGTCCATTGGTTGGGTTGTGATGAAAACGGGTCTAAAATGTGTTTAAAACTAATAAAACTTGTAAACTAGTGTGTTGGTATCGTGTTCTTGTTTTTTTGTATTTTTATCATTGTTATGAGGTCTTGGATATAGCTAGTTGATGGGTTTTGATGTTTGATGGTGTTTGGATGTTGTTTGATGCTTGGATGGAGTTAGGATATGTGGAACGAGCCATATGGACCACTAGGGTCCATATTGGTGGCGTTTGTATGGTGAACAAAACCCTCATGGACCCGTGGGTCCAGGTCGAGTCATTGTGGTAACATATTTGGTGTTGTTGTTGGAGTTTGGATGAGACACGGGGAGCCAAAGAGCTTCTAGAGCTCATTTGGTTCGCGTGGTCTTAACGGGACCGTGTCAAGACCATTAGGGTCGTGACATTGGTTACGGGTATGTTTGGAACTCTGTTTGGATAGCGAGATTGATATGAGATTGTTTGGAGGTTGATTGGATGTTGTGGAGTTGTTTATTCTGGACTTAATAATATATATGTCAACTTTGCGCAACGTCGATGCTATCGTGACTTTTTAGTCTTGATTGACCCCGACAACGCCGTAACATGGTGATAAGGATTTAACATGTACGCTTTTAGGGGGTCATTTAAGCCCTCTTTTGACAGATTTTATATCCGTTACTGCTTAATTTCGTTCCTTTTTACTTTTTAGGTCTTTTGGAAGCAAAATGCTGGAATGAAGCACATTTGGACGAAAAGGAGCAAAAACATGAAGAAAATGACAAAGTCAAGATCGAAGACACTCAAGATTGATAAGCAGAACCTGACGGTGTCCCATCCAAAGGGTGACGCCGTCACACTATAAGACTTGATCAAAACATACACGTGATGGCTCAGTGTAATTTCTGGTCATATAACCTGAAGACGTCACGCCTTACATATGAAGGGCGTCACTCACAGTTTTCATTCCAGACGGCCCAAATCTAGAATCAGGACGACGTCTCAACTAAAGACCGACGGTGTTACAACTCTAAAGTGACACCGTCCCATCGATGACTTGGCCAAAATAAAATCCTAATGACGGCGACCAGATGGCGTCCCATGCAAAAGGTGATGCCGTCGCAATTGTAAATCTATATATAGAATTCGATTTTTCTGTATTTTAAGAGGTAGATTTTTGGAGAGCAAACCCTAACTCAGTTGTATTCCGACTTGGACAGTATTCTAGGGTCCCATACCCTATTTTACACATCAAGATCAATTTTTTAATCCAATTTATCATTATGTCTACCCCATATTCGATTGATTGTGTGTGTGCTTGCTTGTCTATCATGTCTAGCTAAATTACTTGTGTGTTTGATTAGATCTATTAAACCTAGTTATTGATTGTTGTTAGGTTGTTTCTTGTCTTAATTGAAATTGGCTTAGGAGTGCAACTAGGCTTTCATTTTGTTTAATGCTTGAGTATGCTCAATGATGATATGGTTCATGGATGAAATAGCTTAGGCTTGCTTACTCCGTGAGTCATATACATGAGAATAACCTCAAAGAACTAGGGACTACGCATACCCTACGACCTTTAGGAATACAACTCGTTAAGATAAAAGACGTGACAACTCAACCAACCAATAAATGATAACTAGGGAGTAATAGTATCTAAGTGAACACATCTTTAATCATCATAAGAGCACACCTCAATTAGACATAGCTATTCGTAGTAATTAGATAATTAGATAATTACTAGAAGTAGAGTAATCGGTAGAAGTACCACCCTAGACCAATTGCCCTAAGATTTTTACCTTAGCTTTCTAAAAAACCATAAAATAGATAAAAAAAAGAATCATCCTCAACCCCACCTTCTCGTCATATATTTCTTACTAGCATTCCTATTCCCCTAGAGAACGATATCAATCCCCGAGGCTGACCCCATACTACACTACAACGATTAGGTTCACTGCCAGGGAGGTTGAAAAACTTGCTCGTAGAAAAGGAAGTTTCCTTGACCCCGAACTCGCCTTCCGCACGCAACAAGTTTTTGGCGCCGCTTCCGGGGAATATAATAGTTAGTTAGATCTCTATCTCGTTTAGGTTCCCTTGCTTGATTCCTATCATGTAAGATTTTTTTTCACATTTTCATTAGCTTCCTTGTAGTCTATCCCCCTTCTTCGTGTTTTTGTTCGTAACCTTATCACTTCTCATCATGGAAGGCGATAACCCACCACCTAATCAACCACTTCCAATCAACCCACCACCATCCGCCAAGAGGCCGTACTCTTGGTGAATACTCTAGACTGAGCCATCAAGGCTATAGGAACACCATTGAGCTCCCTAATCAAGCTCATACGGCCCTGCGATCCGACACCATCCCGTTGGTGCAAAACGGATGTGCATTCCATGGACTTCATTTTGAAGATCCTAATCAGCATCTCAAGGACTTCCTTAAAATTGTTGACTCTATCGACCTTAATGCTACCACACGGGAGACCACGCGCTTGCGTCTCTTCCAATTCTCTCTACGGGACCAAGCTAGTAATTGGCTTAAGCGACTTCCCGCCGGATCCATCTCAAGTTGGAATGATCTCACCACTCGTTTCCTTGCCCAATTTTTCCCACCAGGGAGAACTACCAAACTAAGGAACCACATCTTGATGTTCCAACAACGTCAAGGCGAAAGTCTCTACGAGGTATGGACTCGATTCAAGGACTTTCTCCATAAAGTCCCTCATCACGGCATCGATCTTTGGCTTCAGGTCTAAATCTTTTACGATCATGCCAACTTCCTCACCAAGCGATCCGTTGACCGAGCGGCCGGTGGAAGGCTCAACAATCTCAACGCGGAAGAATGCTGGGATATCATAGAAGAGCTCGTCAGTCAGAGCTACGAAGATTGAAGTGAATCTCATGAAACACCCAAAAGAATGGTGAATGCCATATCAATACCTCATGGGCCTTCCAACATAACCGAAGAGAAAGTTGTTGCTCTTGAGAAAAGGATCGACTATCTAGTTAAGAGGCAAAAGAAAGCAACTGGACCAATCCATCGAGCAACGGTTAATTTCACTGACTCTGCGAACAACGCAACACCCCTATCTGAATCACCTATACATGAACAAAATCCCAATTCCCTGTGACACTTCCTTTCTACCTCTCTAATCCCTATCTCACCAAGCTTCAACACACAAATGAGAGAATACATGGCAGCCCATTCGGAAAGATTAGCCAAATTTGAGGAAGAGGTTTATAGGCAAAGGGAAGAAATATAGGAAAAAATTGCAGAGATAATGAACGTAGTGAAAGAGTACACTAAGACGAAGGTTCCCGAGAAGGTGTTAGTGAGAAATGATGACCGCACTCCAAGAGAGAATACATGGCAGCCCACTTTGTTTGTTAACGCCATTTCCATTGCTCCTGATAAGGGTGGAGTAGTTGAGAAAAAGGACATTGAAACTACCGAGAACAGCAAGAACAATAAGGATGAAGATAAAGCTCAGAATGATAAACCCAAAACCATTGAATAGTACCTTAAGCATGAGATTAATAAAAAAACAATTGTTAACCAAGTGAACAACTTTAGGTATAATGATGCTCTTAGGAAAGCCCTCTTAGGTGAAATAAAAGAGGAAGAATATGACATCATGCCTATGGGACCTTTGTATGAGGCAATTCCTGAAAAACCAATAACTAGGAAACAAGATATTTGTGGGAACTTCATAATACCATCTAACATTGGTGACTTTGAGAATATAAAAGCCTTAGCTGATCAGGGATCTGATGTGAACATAATGCTGCTATCAGTTTATAGTAAGTTGACTAAGGAGGAACCAACCAAGACCAATCTTAGACTTGCGTTAGCAAATCATTCATATGTTTATCCCTTAGGAATAGCGGAGGATGTTTTAATTGAGGCTGCAAGTGTTAACTATCCGGTGGATTTTGCAATTGTAGACATTGAGGAAGATGAACACATGCCATTAATCCTTGGAACACTTTTCCTGGCCACCGCCATGGCAACAATCAAATGCGGTAATGGTGTAATGATACTCAGAAGTGGCAAAGAAAAAGTTAGGATACCTATTGCTCCAAGATATCCTTTGAAGATTAAGGAGAAGATAAAAAATAAGAATTTGCGAGTCTCCAATAATACAGTTAAGAGGAAAATTGTTGAATGGGAAAAAAGGATTAGGCATTTTGTGAGTGAGGGGATGGATTCGAAATTTTGGAAACATAATAAAAACATAAGGTACAACTATACCATGGAAACACTCCCTCAAAAGAACCCAAAAGAATTTTTGGAAAGAGACAAGGCGATTTTGTATAGATCAAAATTAAAAGCATTAAGAGGATAGAATAGGCTAAAATGGTTTGGTCCCTATACGATGAAAGAGAAAAACATAAGAAGTGAAACCATGATCATATTAGATGACGATAGGAGGGAGTTAACGGTAATAATACAATGTATGCAACCCTATGATGAACGCTTAGTGAATGAAAATGATGTCGGTAAGGAAGTCACGTAGGAGCACGACTTCGAGTCTAGCTACAAGACTCATAAATAAAGAAAAGCGCTTCGTGGGAGGCAACCCATGCTTAATTGTTTGCTTGTTTTGTTTTTCAATTTTTGTGTGTCTTGTATCTTTTTCATTGTTGTTTATTCTCATGTTAGATTTGTGAAAATGCTTTCGTTTGTCTTTAACCTCGTCTTAATTACATATAAAGGTGTTTTACAAAAAGATAAGTGTAGGAAGATCACATACGTTTTTGAAGAACATGAACATGAGAATTAAAATAAATGAAATTGATATATTTGTGTGTATTTTAGAGTCAAATGCTTGTATCGAGTCATAATGGATGTTTTACAGGCATTTTTCCAGGTTTTAATGATGTAATTTTTCCAGAATTTTTTTTCCAGAAAAATGTAGCAGACAACTTTCTGTCAGGACAACCTGACGGCTTCAGGATTAAAATCTGAAGACGTCAGGCTATGCAGAAACAGATTACCCAGTTTTTCGTTTCCTGTGCAACTTATAATTTTTAAAAAATTCATAGGTCTTAATTTTCCAGAAAAACTGCAAACATCCATTTCATAAGCATTATATCTTACTTACTTCTAGTGTATTTGTGTGTCATATATAATTTTACCGCCGATTTTACGCGAAGGTTTTGTTTGAATTCTTATAAGTATGCAGGTTATATTGGGAAAGAAGAAGAAACACCCATTGGATAAAGCTTATTACTCATGCATTCTTCTTGGAAAAGAATTTAACCATAAATTCACACGTATCCTACTGAGCTAAATCAGGTAGTACTAGTTTCTTTTCCTTACTTACCTTCCTTTATCATTACTTTGATGCTTTCGGGGAACATTGGGGACAATGTTCAGTTTAAGTGTAGGGAGGGAGAATAAAACAGGAACTTAGAAACTATTCACTCACTTGATCATTTGTCTTGTCCTTGGTAATTTGTATAATAAACTATGAGAAATATTCGTTATGGCAATTTTAGCGCCAAATTTAAAATTTTTTATGACATTTACGAGCTAAAATTTAGTTTTATTAAAGCATCTCATGGGTAGGAATTATATGACTAGCACAAAAACCGTTTACCACTCAAATTCCACCCCAAAAATATGAGGTTCGCCCCTAGGTCTTTAGAAATAAAAGCATTCACCTTTAATGCTTAGAGAGTGTATCGGTAGTATAATAGATTCTAGAACTTGTTTTGTGATGCATTCCGATATCGCTAGTGAGACTACACTTGTGTAGTTAGGAGTAACTAAATGATAAGAGGCATTAGGATAACCCTTGTTTGAAACATGTATTATAATTAAATCTTCCACATCGGTTGAGTAATTACCCCAGACCCTTGCGATGTACTCATCTTTAGTAAACGATACCCCTAGTTAACCCCTCAGAGCCTATCCTTTTCGCGGTTCTCGTGATGTTTTGGTTTTCCGGAATATGCACTCATCTTTATTGCATTATTGTTATCATTACTAAACCCTTAGTTCAAATATCTAGTTACTTGCATGGTTGTTAAGTCGAGTCATATCTTTTGTACACAGTTTTGGGACGATTGGGACTCATGGGTAAAAAGTAATATTTTATGGAGTAACGGGAAAGAATGATAAATTCAAATTCCCTTTGTCTACGTAATTAAATACTCTGAGTGTTTTGATATTTTCAAATCGGGTCAGTTAGTGTTAGAGAAAAAAAAACTCAAGTGTAGGGATGCTCCTATAAATCCCTTATATTTTGATGTTATCATAGAGGATGATAGAGTAAAAAGGTATGAAAAAAAATAAAAAGAACATACGGGCTACCATCCTACATATATCTTTATGTTTATGTTTTTAAATTTATGTTTGTTTTGTTTCAAGTTATCTAGTTTAGTGAGTCGAGTCTTGGCTTAGCAACGCCACGCTTTACATGCTTGTAACATAAGATTTTTTAATTGCCACCACTAAATATCCCCTATCTAACAAAACCCTTTGTTTCCCTACCCTAAGCCTAATGTTACAACCCTTGTAAGACCTCTTAGATAGTTGTTCCTAGGTGCTTACGCCAAAGCGGTGGAGGTTTGATCTATTCTCAAGCTTATGGTAATCTATGAACTATGCCAGGTAATGAATATTTATCTTCCATTTCCATTCACATTATATTTCATATAAACCCGAGAGATGAGAGAATCCAAACACCACTTGTGAGGTGCTAGTATATAATTTCCATGCTTGTTATGACTATTGTGGCGCTTTTACTTGTTGTAAACTATTTTAAACCAATGCTTCATGCCCCCTAACTTATAAATTGATTGGTCAAAAGCACATTTGCTTGAGGACAATCAAATACCAATTGTAGGGATATTTGATAAGGATTTAAAACGTACACTTTTAGGGGATATTTGATAAGGATGTGACAACTCAACCAACCAATAAAAGATAACTAGGGAGTAATAGTATCTAAGTCAACACATCTTTCATCATCATACGAGCACACCTCAATTAGACATAGCTATCCGTAGTAATTAGATAATTAAATAATTAGATAATTAGTAGAAGTAGAGTAATCGGTAGAAGTACCACCCCCAAACCAATTGCCCCGAGTTACATTAGCTTTCTAAAAAACTGATTCGCGTACAAAGCGCGTTCGGGGTCAAAGGAACTTCCTTTTCGTCGAGAAAGTTTTTCAACACCCTACGCAGTGAACCTAATCGTTGTAGTGTAGTATTGGGTAAGCCTCGGGTATTGGTATCATTCTCTAGGGGAATAGGAATGCTAGCAAGAAGTGTACTACTCTAAGGTTGGGGTTGAGGATGATTCTTTTTTATCTTTTATATGTTTTTTAGAAAGCTAAGGGTAAAATCTCGGGATAATGGATTTGGGGGTGGTACTTCTACCGATTACTTCTGCTATTCTAATTATTGGGGTGAGAAATCATGATACTGATTGTTTGTGCTATGCTTGTTTACGTTGCTAGTGATTTTTTTTAACTAAATTGGGGTGAGAAATCATGCTACTCTTTTGGACCTTCTTAAACTCTTTTGATTTGCTTCTGTGCTTACTAGTTTAGATATATATGTGGTAGATGATCCTTAGTCTAGGGTATCACTCATTTGCTGTAACATTGTTGCCTAGTTAAGAATAGATATCTACTCCGACCTAGTCCAGGGTAGCATTTGTTCTAGGCCTTGCTACGACTGTGCTTGCTAGATTCGCTTGGGGCCCTGCTGAGATCTCGTTTGTGTTGTTGGTATGTGATTGGTATGTTTATTATGTATCTATCTTAGTCTCGCATAGCAAATAAACTCTTACAAGTCCACCATTGAATTTATATTTTAACCTATGAACTCACCAGTGTTAGCTAACCTTTTAGCATGACTTTCTCAGGTAACTAATTTGATGTTTGGAACACTCGTTCTGTGGAGGCTTGGTAATAACGCATGGTTGAAGGATCATATTTAAACTCAGATAATATTATGCGGACCTATCTTATAATCTATGTTGGGCCTTATATTTGACTATTTTGGGATGATTGTATTCATATAATTAATTATGGGATTGACTTTGAACTATTTTTATGACTATCTTGTTTGCTATACTTGTGTGATGTACCAATCCAGCAACGCCCCGAAAACTTGTTTAAGTCTTCTGTTGTGCCGAGATTTGTGGGTGTTACAGATTGGTATCAAAGACAAGGTTATAGAGAACTAGTTATTTACTAAAACCTAAACTATAATAACTTTTTATTAAATTGAACCTCGACCGACGCATGCCAGCCTGCCAAGCCGAAGCCTCTTGATTTGTGTAAGGTATGAACTGGGATTTGATTGTTGAGATGTTGTGTATTGTGATATGTTTATTGATTTTGGGATATTATGAGCTTGATATGTGATTTATGTGACTTGGAAGTATATGATGCATGGATGATGTGATAGAACAACACATATGTGTTTTTGTTTAAATGCATACTTTGTGTAATGCGGTACCTTTATTTTAAAAGATTTTACTATTTGATACATGTTTTGATATGATGATGCGCTATTAGAACTAGTCATTTTCAAACGCTTATACCTACCCTATTCCATTGTCACAGACCATGCCTTCACTAGCTTATGATGTGTTTGAGGACATCCTTGCTGCTACTTCTTCCCCTGCACGGACTCTAATTACTCCTGCGCAGGGTGATCCCTATATGATTTCCCGATATCCTACTTGCATTTCATCATCATCTGATCGCCCTAGCTCTTCTAGGCAGCTTACATTACATCAGGTCTTAGCACGAGTCGAGACTCCTAGACTTACTCGTAGTACTACTCGTATGTCTGTACGACCTCCATCATCACCTATGCACCTGTCAGCTCACTCTCTCTTGTCATCACCACCTGCATCACCATCTCATAGAAGATCTAGATCTCCTACTTTACCACCATAGGATTCACCTTCACAAAGACGCTGACTCATGGACTCCCTCTCCATTGAAGAGGATGAGGAGGAGTATGAGGACAAGAAGGAGTATGTAGATGAGGATGTGGACCCTTAGGAGGAGGAGGAGGATATCCCAGATGAGGGTACGCTGCCACTTCAGAGTCCTACGCATTCGGCACATTCTCCAGGACAAGGCTCTCCCTTACCCTTGCCTGAGCCTGATTCTCCTGGGCAGCCCTTTGCTTTGACTCACCTCCTCACTCACCTGAGATAGGCAGCCCACTAGGTTCGGATATGCCATCAGAGATTGCTTCAGAGCCCGCAGAGTATGGAGAGACGGGTCTGATTTGGGAGCGGATTATATCCCAGGGTGTTAGGCTTAGTCAGTTGTCAGACCGACTAGTTGGAGTGTCAAGGGTTAGTGTAGAGGACTTAAGGGCAGATATGGGTACAATAGTTAGGAAGAGTATGGCTTTGAGAGAGAGGGCATATCAGATCTCTCTAAGCAGGTAGGAGACCTGCAGAGAGGGTTCGCGACAACCCGATAGGCAGACCGAGCGCTACCACTCTGTATCCGTCATCTCTTTTGAAGAAGCTGCTGAACATCGATGATAAGAGAATTTTTCCACTGGTATGGCGCAAGGTTGGCGAGTTGGAGAGGGAGGTCGCGGATCTGAAGAGTGATCGCGACGCTTAGCGTATTGAGCTCTCATCTCTATGGAGGGAGATTGACGATGTTAGGAGATCAGCTAGAGTTGCCCGTGATCGTGGCTAGATTGTTTTACGTTCGTAGTATTGTACCATCCTTAAACTGAGGAGTCCCTAGTTCTAGATGTAGACTTATCTTAGTTATCTTGTTAGTTTCGTTGGTAGGATCATTTTCGATTAGTCTATATCCTTTCATGTATTGTACTTCAAAACTATGAGTTATGGTTATTAGAAAGTTCATCCTTTGATTTTTGATTCGGTGTTTCGTGATTTTGTTAGGATGTAGCATTATCCTTATTAGCTTGATTTTATATTCGTGCAGTATTCGATAAACTTGAGACCTAACCCCGTCTAATGGAACGTGAGTTGTGAACTTATGAAACTCTTGTATTAACCTTCAGATCAATGGCACCAAGAAGAAACCCGCTTAGGACCACCTGAGCAGCGCCTGCTGCTGTGGTCACTCCTGTCCGTCAAGGTCGTCATCCGATCCCGACCACTCCACCTGTTGAGAATTAGAATACTGACAACCCTACCATTGAGAATCCAGAAGTTAATGACCACGCTGAGAATGGTCATGTCCCACGGATCCCTCTGCCTTTAAATCAAGCCCACATCGACCAGCTCGTGACACAGCGTGTAGCCGAGCTACTAGCTAAGTCTAATCACTCAAACACCTTTGCTAGTACCCCACCGCTTAATCGAGCTCGAGGTTGTATCTACAAGGAGTTCCGATTCTGCGGTCCCATCGAGTTCGGATGAACCGAGGGAGTAGTTTACCTAACGAGGTGGATGGAGAAAACTGAATCCGTGTTCATCATTAGTAACTGTGATGAGGATGCCAAGGTCAAGTACGCGACGTTCACTCTGAAGGACGAAGCGTTGACTTGGTGGAACAACTATCACAGATCAGTAGGAAGTGAGATAGCCTATGGCATGACTTGGACCCAGTTTAAGGCCCTTCTGATCAAGACTTACTGTCCTAGGAATGAGGTTAAGAAGTTAGAAGTTGAGTTCTGGAACCATAAGGTAAAGGGTAGCGACATGACGGCTTACAACCGTCGCTTCCAAGAGTTGTCGTTGCTTTGCCCAGAAATGGTTCGTACTGAGGCTCTTAAGATTGAAAGGTACACTGATGGATTGCCTCTAGCTACTAGGAATGATGTCATCGCTGCGAAGCCGGCTAACTTGCATGAGGCAGTTACCATAGCCCAACGTTTGATGGACTCCCTTGTGTTGGAAGGAGGAGATAAGAGTAAGAGGAATGAGAATGATAGGAGGAAGAGGAATGAGAATGTTAAGGGAGATAACAACAAAAGGCGAGAGACTGCCAGGGTGTATGCTATAGGTAATGGAGAGAAAAAGGGTTATGAAGGTAGCAAACCCTTGTGTAATTGTTGCAGTCGACACCATCATGGGCAGTGCTAAGTTGTGTGCAGGAATTGCTCTAAGGTAGGACACACGGCCAGAGACTGTAGGTCCCGACCCCTTGCTGTGGCACAAACCGCACAAGGAGCAGACTAAAGGCCACTGTCACCTGTTTTGGATGTGGAAAGAAAGGGAATTTCAAGAATGAGTGCCGAGAGCCGTGGGTTAGAGGAAACCCCGGTAACGGAGGAGGTCTGGTGAACCGAGGTGTGGAAAGTAATGGGCATAACCTTGTGAATCGAGGGACTGAAGGGAACCATGGAAACCAGGGTGCTGGGAATCAACAGATAGACGTGGGAGCAGCGTGATTGTACGTCATTGGGAAGGAAGTCAAGGAGGACCCGAACGTAGTTACGGGTACGTTCCTTCTCAATAACCGCTATGCTTCCGTACTGTTTGATACCGGTGCCGATATGAGTTTCATATCCACCGCCTTTATACCATTACTAGGAATTGCCCCAACACCATTAGGATTGAGTTATGATGTGGAGTTACGTAATGGGAATAGGGAAAGGATAGACACCGTAGTCTGAAGTTGAACACTAAGTTTCCTAGACCACCTGTTTAGCATAGACCTTTTGCCGGTTATCTTAGGAAGTTTTGACGTCATTATCGAAATGGATTGGCTGTCGAAGAACAATGCATACATCATCTGCGATGAGAAGATCGTGCGTGAACCGTATGGCGGGAAAGTTCTGAGCATACAAGGAGATCAGAGCGACTGTGGAGGTCCCTCCCAGTTGAGCATCATCTCTTGTATTAAGGCCCAAAATTACATCGACAGAGGAGGTTGTCTTTTCTTGGCTCGAATTTCTGAAAAGATAAGCTAGAAGAAGAGTGAAAGACACCTTAAGGATGTACCCGTCATTCGAGATTTTCCGAATGTGTTTCCCGACGATCTGCTAGGGATTCCACCTTTCCGACAAGTGGAATTCCAAATTGAGTTGATACCTGGTGATGCACATGTAGCCCGGACACCCTATCGACTTGCTCCAAGGGAATTGGAGGAACTGTCTAGGCAGTTGGCAGAATTGTCAGAGGAGGGATTCATTCAACCAAGTTCTTCACCGTGGGGAGCACTAGTACTGTTCATAAAGAAGAAGGATGGATCGTTCCGTATGTGCATCGACTATAGGGAGTTGAATAAGTTGACTGTGAAGAACCGATACCCACTACCTAGGATAGATGACCTATTCGACCAACTCCAAGGATCTAGTATCTTTTCTAAGATCGAATTGTGATTTGGATATCACCAGCTTAGAGTGGTAGAGGAAGATATCCCTAAGACAGCATTCAGAACTCGTTATGGGCACTATGAATTCCAAGTAATGTCGTTTGGTTTGACCAACGTGCCAGCAGTAATCATGGATCTCATGAACCGAGTATGTAAGCTGTATCTAGATAAGTTTGTGAAAGTATTCATAGACGAAATCTTGATATACTCCAAGCCTAAAGAGGAGCACGAGGAGCATTTGAGGCTTATATTGGAGTTGTTAAGGCAAGAACGGTTGTATGCCAAATTCTCAAAGTGTGAATTTTGGCAACCGAACGTACAATTCTTAGGCCACGTGATAGATAGTCGAGGAGTTCACGTTAACACAGCTAAGAGTGAGGCCATTAAGGAATGGGCCGCCTCTAGAACCCCATCGGATGGCCAGTTTTTAGGTCTAGCACACTATTACCGGAGGTTCATTGAGGGATTCTCCAAAATAGCTAAGTCGCTGACCAAACTGACGCAGAAGGACATTATGTATGAATGGGGAGAAAAGGAAGAAGAAGCATTCCAACTACTGATGGAGAAGTTTTGTAGTGCGCCCATCCTAGCTTTGCCTGAAGGAAGCTAAGATTTTGTCGTGTACTGCGACACTTCGCATAAGGGCTTAGGAGCTGTTCTGATGCAACGGGAGAAGGTGATAGCGTATGCCTCCCGACAGCTTAATAAGCATGAGAAAAACTACACCACCCATGACTTGGAATTAGGTGTTGTAGTATTTGCCCTTAGGATTTGGAGACATTACCTGTACGGTACTAAGTGTGTAGTGTATACCGACCATAAGAGCCTGCAACACATCTTGGACCAGAAGGAGCTGAATATGAGACAGCGCCGCTGGTTGGAATTACTCCGTGATTACGATTATGAGATTCGTTATCATCCTGGTAAGGCCAATGTCATTGCAGATGCCCTCAGCCGAAAGGAGAACATTCCACCTTTAATCGTTCGATCCTTAGGAATGACAATTAGTTCATCTCTACCATCTCAAATCTTAGCCGCTCAAGCCACGGCATTGACGGAAGAGAACCGTCCATCTGAGAACCTTCATGGAATGGTAGAAAGTGAAAACGGCTTCTTGAAACATTTTGACGGAACCCTATGTTTCATAAACAGAAGCTGGACACCATTTCATGGCGGAATTTGTGAGTTGATTATGCATGAGTCGCATAAATCAAAATACTCTATTAATACCAAAGCCGATAAGTTGTATCAAGAATTGAAGAAACTCAACTGGTGGCCGAACATGAAAACCGACATAGCTCTTTATGTCAGTAAGTGCTTGACTTGTTACAAGGTAAAGGTCGAACACCAAAAACCCTCAGGATTCCTAGTTCAACCCGAACTCCCTTTCTGGAAATGGGAGCAAATCACCATGGACTTCATCACCAAATTATCGAGATCAGTTAGCGGCTATGACGCTATCTGGGTAATTGTGGATCATTTAACCAAATATGCTCACTTCTTGGCCATTAGCGAAGTTGATAGGATCGACAAACTCGCTCGGCTGTATGTCAAAGAGATAGTATCTCATCATGGAGTGCCTATATCTATCATTTCCGACTGAGATAGCCGTTTCACGTCAAACTTCTGGCAATCCTTACAGACGGCTTTAGAAACAAAACTGGATATGAGCACTGCCTATCATCCTCAAACCGACAGTCAGAGTGAAAGGACCATTCAGACCTTAGAAGATATGCTTCGTGCCTGTGTCATCAATTTTGGCAAAGGTTAGGAGAAATACCTACTGACAAGGATTTAAAAGGTACACTTTTGAGGGGTCATTTAAGCACTTAATTGTTCACTTTTGTATCCGTTACTACTTAATTTCGTTCCTTTTCACTTTTTAGGTCTCTTGAAGGCAAATTGCTGGAATGACACTTATTCGGAAGAAAAGGCGCGAATATATGAAGAAAATGGCCAAAGTCAAGAATCAAGACACTCAAGCTACTAGAACTGAAGCTGACGGCGTCAGAGCCTAATAAGCGACGCCGTCACAACATACCTTGATACGACTCAGAGAGCAAATTGCTATTTTGCACGTGACGACATCAGGTTTAAAAGAGTAGGGCGTCACAACTCAGACGGCCTAGATTTGGATCCTGACGGCATCAGAAGATGAAGCCGACGACGTCACAAGCATAAGGTGACGCCGTCACAACGTTGACGTGGCCAAGACGAAAACCTAAGAGTGACGCCGTCGCATATTGTAACTCTATATATAGAATTCGGATTTTCAGTCATTTAGAGAGGTAGTTTTGTGGAGTAAAACCTAAACCGAACTTTGGCTGTCTTGGGCAGTATCTTAGGGTTCCATACCCTATTTTAAAACAAGATAAGTGATTTACTTCATTAATTCAATTATGTATTCAATTGGTTGTGTGTATGCTTGCATGTTTTCCATGTCCGGCTAATTTACTTGCGTGTTTGCTTAGATCTATGAAACCTAGGTAAAATTCTTTTCTAAAAAATATCTCTTTGTTCTCGCGCATGAGGCGGTTGAAAATGTTCAAATTTTATTTCAGAATTGATTTCAATTTCGCGTTCCAAAAGTTTAATGTCCGATATGAATGTTTCAAAATATTTAAGAATTTGACAACGTTCGGGTAATGTTTTTACTTCACTGAGTGAAGGTAAAGGACCATTAATTTGTGCAGTGTTGGGTTGGGGACCAACATTAGAAGACTCAGAAATAGGCGTGATAATCCAAGGTGTGTTAGAATTATCCTATTGTGCGACGAAAGTTATGGCTTTTGAATAGTTAAATGGTTTGTTATAGACAACATTATCTAATTTTGACCGACTCTCGTCTTCTGCATCTAATTCCTCCATACGATTATATTCAACAACACTCATAATGGAATCATCAATTTTATGTTCTGCACTATAAAATTGAGGATTTGGTTTGAATGCTCTATGTGAAAACTATGGTTTGTAATCAGCAAGATTCGGTCCATATCCATTTGGATTTGGTTTAAAAGTAAACTTTTGGATAGTTGTGATTGACTCACCATGTTTATAAACAACATTTCGAAACTCTTTGATTTTGTTTTGTAAGTCGACAATTTCTTCAAGATAGTCATCTATTTGTTTCCTTGAATGCTTTTTGTACTCACAGAACTGTTTTTGACAAGTTAACAACTCAGACTTGGCTTTTTGAGTTTCTGAAGTGAGAGCCTTAAGTTGTTGTTTATGATCATATTTCAGTTGTTCTATTTGAGAAAACAAAGCATTTTTGGATGAAACTGGATCACATATCTGTTTTTCCAATGATTTTTCGTTTTGGTAAGATTTAGCAAAAGCGACTTCAAAACCTTTTTCACATTTTTCTTGTGTTTGAAAAATGTTTAGTTGAAACTTTAAGCATTCATTATCCTTAGTAAACAGTGCAATTAAGTTAGTCATGAGCTCAAGATCTGGATCAGACATAGGTTCAGCTTGTTCAACGTGAGTCTTAACACGATCATTATTTAGATCCTCAAATATAACCACGGAGTCAACTTGATTATCAGTATTAACCATAAGGTCATTTTGATCATCAAATATAACTAGGGGATCTATTTGATTATCATCGGAATGAGATGTAGACGGCTCATGTTGAACACTCTGTTCCTCTTCGGATGCAGATGTTTGCGGAGATATCAGATCAGAAATGAATATAGTTTGATCCGGTACCTGACACAAGCCGTCAGTGTCATACACTGGGCCTGTGTCTCTCATGTTGAGTTCTTGCTTGTTTGCCATTAAGATCACTGCTGAATTAGCCTGCAAGTCCTCCATGTCATCATCAGAATATGCATTTGCCATTAAGCTCTGTTCCTTGTTGGTAAGAGTTCCACCAGCTTCATCCTTGAGAGCCAAGAGTAAAGCCTCTTTCTAATAAGCGCTGCCTCTTGTCCTCGGATTTGGGCATGCATTAGCCAGATGACCCTTCTCATTACAGTTATAACAACGAAGACCATTAACCCCAGTCTGAGCATTTCCCTGATCAACCACTTGAGCCCGTTGTTGTGGAGCACCCAAGTTATTCCTCCCATTAGCATTAAACCCTTGACCACTACCCATCTGACAAACATTACCACGATTCTGAACTTTAACACGTCCATTGTTAACAACAGCTTGATTCCTTGTGTTTGATGAGGTACGAATGCGATTGTTGGATTTGTTGGAATATCGGCCGAAGACTCTAGCAATCATGACAAACCCTTGTTTCAATGCATCAAAAGCTTATGCATCCTCATTAGATTCACTGTAAAGTGCTTGAACATTGTTGTTGTTGTATGGAACCAATTGTGTTTCTTGGGATTGTTTTGTGATGGATCATATGGTGTAATTGTAGCAGTTGGTTGTGGAGGATTTGTGAAGACAATTTGCAAAGTAGGGAATTGAGGATAACATGTTTGAGCCCACAAAGCTAGAGTTTGATTATCCGGAAGTGAAGGCGAAGCAGGGACTCCACGGATAATCCTTTCTTTGTCAACTTCCTTTTGGTGAGGTTTCAAGTAGTCGTACAACAATCCGTATGTAGCATGATGAAGATTCTTTGCTTGACGGATGAAAATAACATACTTTTCCCAATCAGGACCAAGACTACCAAGGAACTTAGTATTGACTACAATTCTTGGCATAATGATGTTATGTTTTTCCAAGTCATTGATGATGTCTAAGAATCAATGATGATATGACTCTAATGTCTCCCCTGGTTCAATCATGAAGTGTTCATATGCTAAGTAGATTTTAGATTCCATGTCTTCTTGATTGAGTTATGTGCCTTCCATTAAAAGATGAATATGCTCCCACATTGCTTTAGCAGTCTTCTGAGCATCAACACTACGAAGTATCGGATTCGGTAATCCCAAAAGGATATATTACATTGCAATTTCATCGGCTTCCATGTGTAGAAGTTGATCAGTAGTGAGTTCATTAAGACCGACAAGGTTGGTGATATCATCTCTTGGTGGATTAGCATTCGGATCTCCGGGTACAGTGATAGTAGGCATCTGAAATGGACCTTCAAGGATGACCTTCTTCAAGAACTTTCCATGTGGCTTCTTTAGATCACAAAACCTAAAGAACCTTATCACCTATTGATCGTAGTTTCCAGGAGTGAGCATTGGAGGTCTATCAAGTGATCCAGCTTCATGAATGGATTGTTGGCTACTTAAAGCTTCACACATCTTTGCAAACCAAGACGGTTCCTTCATAGCATACTTGGATGGATGCTGATTTTGAAAGTTTGTGTAAGGTTGTACTTGAAGACTAGGGGTGGTTGAATCATTTGTGTTTGAATTGATCCTTGAGGAAATTGTTGTTGAAATTGTTGTTGTTCTTGATAGAGTTGTTGTTTTTGATAGAGTTGTTGTTGTTGAG
This sequence comes from Chrysanthemum makinoi, assembly GCA_910596185.1. Classification (NCBI taxonomy): domain Eukaryota; kingdom Viridiplantae; phylum Streptophyta; class Magnoliopsida; order Asterales; family Asteraceae; genus Chrysanthemum; species Chrysanthemum makinoi. The sequence goes on along the minus strand of OU343221.1, from coordinate 172,521,602 downwards.
GATACACATGAGGAAAGTAGCTAGAGTATGGTGGTTGAGACATCTTGAAACTTGTGTTGATGATGGATCTTTGTAATCGAATGAAACTTAGTTGATGAAGTAGCCTTATGCGTAGAAACCAGCTTAAGCGTAGAAAGCACCTTATGCGTAGAAAACCACCTTACGCGTAACAATAGAGCTTACGCGCAGGAATAGCTTACGTGTAGAATTGAGAAACACTTAGCTTAGGCGTAAACAAAAGGCTTAGTAGTAGAATGCTTATGCATAAGACAGGCTTAGACGTAAGAAAATGCTTAGGCAGAAAGAATTCTATGCGTAAAACTAGGGTTTTGCCCAAAAATCCTTTACACTTATACCAGTGTAAAAGATATCCAAAGTCGAAGTGTTTTCAGGCTTATCCAAGAAAGAAAACACTGAGTAAACCAGCAGCACTGAAGATCAAATGAAGATAAGCTTAAGCGTAGACTTTGAAGCTTATGAGTAAAACTAGGGTTTTACTATGCGTAGAAAATACCAAACTTGACCAAAACTGATTTTTAAGCGCAAGAGTGTTTAGAAACCTGATTTTTTGAATGAAGTAGCTTCAAAATCACCAAAATAACAAGAAAGTTGAAAACTTGATGATCCAAAATAAATTTTACCCTTATGCGTAGCAACTACTATACGAATAAAACCAAGCTTAAACACAATGATGCACACGTAAAGTTTCAACCTTTATGCTAAAAACTTAAACTTTAACACAAAATATACCTGAAAGTATAAGAATCTTGAGTTTTAAAGTGTAAAATTTATAGTTTTAAAGCGTATGAAAGTTTTTAGAACCGAAACTCACGCGTATACTAATAAACTTCAAAAACAAACCGTTTCACCCAACTAGATGGCGAATGATACCACTGTTAGGTTCTCATGTTTGCAACACAAGCATCAATATGTTAGAAATGAGATAAAGAGAGATTGGTTGAACAAAACACACAAAACACATATGAATATATGAAAGGGTATGCGTAGGATTTGAATGAAATGAACAACCAACCTTCAAATGAAGGTTTACAACATTATTTATAGGGAAGGAAATAGGGCAACACACAAGTTCCCTTCCTTTCTTTATTGGGCTTGAGTCAAGGCTTAGGGGCTTTCTACATAAGTCTTGCCTTTAATACTAACATAAAAGCCTAATTAAGCAAACTATTGCATGTTAATTACAAACACTTGAAATATAGTTTAGGAGTGATTCCAACAAGTAATCTTTGTGAACATTAGTTTATAATCACCTAGAGTTATTGTAGTCTAAACATCCAAATATAACCTTAGAGTTAGTTTATGAATCCTAGAGATTTTGTAGGCAATAACCTTAAGGTAGTCTCAAAGAGTTAGGGAAAAACGCATACCCTATGACCTTAGAAGACACAACGCTTAAGAATAAGGACGTGAAAATTCAACCATCAATAGGAGATAACTAGGGAGTAATAGCATCTAAGTAAACACATTTTTAATTATCATAAGAGCACACAACAATAGACATAGACTACACTCACCTTAGCTTAGATTAGATAATTATATAATTAGAGTAATCGGTAGAAATACCACCCTCCAAATCCAATACCCCGAGATTCGTACCTTTCAATTTTCTAAAAAATATAAAAAAGATAAAAAATAAATCTTCCTCAACCCCAACCTTAGCGTAGTAACTTCTCACTAGCATTCCTATTCCCCTAGAGAACGATATCAATTCCCGAGGCTTACCCTAATACTACACTACAATGATTAGGTTCACTGCCTAGGGTGTTGAAAAACTTGCTCGACGAAAAGGAAGTTCCTTTGACCCCGAACGCGCGTTGTACGCGTATCACCTACCTTTGGCCAAATTCTCCTACAACAATAGTTATCATACCAGCAATAAGGCCGCACCATTTGAGGCGTTGTATGGCCTAAAATGCCGTTCTCCGATCTGTTGGGCGGAAGTTGGTGAGAGTCGGCTTACCGGTCCCGAACTGATTCTAAAAACCACTGAGAAGATAGTTTAAATCCGTAATCGTTTGCAAGCCGCCCGTGATAGAAAAAAGAGTTACGCCGATAGCAGTCGTAAACCCGTAGAGTTTCAGGTGGGAGACCGAGTCATGTTAAAGGTTTCCCCTTGGAAAGGGGTGATACGCTTCGGCAAACATGGAAAACTTAACCCCCGATACATTGGTCCCTTTCCAATCCTGGAAAGAATCATGTTAGTACAAATATTACGATACTTAATCTATACATTCTCATTTGTTTTGTTGATGACAAACATGTAACTTGTAATACATAACGTAAAATGTATAAGTTACTTGTAATTAGATTTTGTCTCAACATACTCTCAACACCTCTCGACGACTCAAGTCCTTGTATGCTACAACACAGGTTCGTACATGTTTGTTATGTTGCGTTATGATCAAACCCCCAACAAACCATTAAACATGTGTAGTTAAATAGTTTATGTATAACAACTAGTGTTTACATATTGGGTAAATATATACATAACTAGTATGTATTATAATGGGTAATATAAATGGGTAGAAACTTAATTATTTTACCCATTGACCAAATACATTGAATAAAGTTGGGTAAAACCCAAAGTCCATGACTCATACCCATGGAGCATAACCCATAAACCATTATATGACATCATGCATAAGTCATATATGGATAATATCCATGACCCATGGTTTTAATCCATGAACCATGGACTAGATGCATTGCATATTGTAGATACATTGAATCTACTTGATACCTGATGCAGGTTTTACTGACCACGTTTTAATATTTATAAAGTCTCGTTACACCTATGGTCTACCCTAATGCACTAACGGGCAGTGTACCCGGTCGTTTGTAGTATAGTATTTGGTAAAGCCGAGGTTTTCCCAAGAGCTATGTGTGTTGGATTATTACTAATTCTAGGTGTCACAGATTTTAATAATGATTTCGATAAGGATTTAATTAATTAACTACTAAAGCAGATAAAAGCAGATAAAAGGCAAAGGATAAATCAATAGAGGATAGTGGTGCTAACCTAGTTATTCCTCCTAGCTAGATATGTCTACGTCTACTTACTTCCAATTACTTAAGGTGGGGTCAAAGTCGAGAGGACATCATTTGGTCAATTCACCCTAACGTATCAGCAAAGATGCCACCATAGGAGAAGTCAGGTGTCCCCTCATAAGTCCTGTTGTTCCTGGTCCCCTAAGCCAAGTCATTAAGTACTGCTACATGCTAGATTTATAATAGTGAGTGCCCTGGCGTTAGCAACTTAAACACTCACCCCCTAATTCTTAAGTTCATCCAAATGGTAGGTGATCAGTTGGTCAAATCGCACAAGTAGAAAGGGTCGTCAGTTGGTCATATCTTACCCTTCCCGTCTCAGTCCGCTCAGCTAGGGTCAGTTGGTCATATCTCCTAGGCAATTGGCCTCTACCGCCAGTCAAAACTACCGAAACAAGGGTAGCTACCAATAAACTATGCATGCATACACAATGAAATAATTATACGAAAGTAATGTAAACACAAACAAAACAATTAAGGAATCATAACTAGGCCAGAACCAATAGGTGCTTAGCCGCTCATATTAACCAAACAAATCAATTCAATATTCAAAGTTACAAATACGTGAATCGAAAGTAAAGAAAAGATAAAATGCTCATGCTTATCGTAGGGGAGTGATTTCTCCCTTGGAGACAGCTTTGTATGCTCCTCTAGGCCTGCCTTTGGCTTTTTCCCACGTTCTCTGGTTGTTGTGTGTGGAATGGGATGATTAGAAATGCTGGAATTCGTGCGGTATTTATAGGCCAGATCTGGATTACGGAATAACTAATATAAGAGTTACGCCGTGACCATCAATTCCTTCGTATTTTGCACTAGATCTGCTGGTTACAGCGTAACCTTATTAGCGGTTACGCCGTAGTCTTCAATATACTTGGTTACGCCGTAGTTGGTGGAATAGTTATGGCGTAGTTATCAGCGGCGTGGAACCTCATTTGACCTAATATAGTTATGTCGTAGTCTTTGGGGAGAGTTACGCCGTAACCTTCTGATGAGTTGGTTTTCTGAGTCACACTTTAGTTACGGCGTAATGTGAGAGATGAGTTACGCCGTAACTTCTTCAAAGTCAGCATACTATGATAAATCTTTGATATTTCTCCAATTCCGCGTTTCTTTAGATCCTTTTAGATATTGGTTTTCATAAACACATCACATAACAATATATGGGTCGAATTATACAAGAGTTTAGAGAGACAAAGTAGAAGATGGGAGCCTTTCTAGAGAGAGAAAGTAAACAAAAGAAAGAAATGTTAGATTATGTGAAAGGTCCAACCTTCTACCTTGGGAGGTAGAGGGTATTTATAGTTACATACTAGACGTCCTCCTTCGGACTGTGGATCAGGCATACAGTGGGTAAAGACCCGTCCGTCCTCCACGGTGTTGCTCTAAACTAAATAACTACTAAATACCGTAAATAACGATATGTCTACGAGCTAACTTATTTTTCGGTAAGTTTGGTTTTCAGTAACTTATGAAGAATGATGATGGTGTTTTCCTCTTTAAATTCGATTCTAAAGAGGGTGTTGAGAATGTTCTTCAACGGGGCCCTTGGATTATTCGCAATTCTCCTCTCATTCTCACTAAATGGACTCCTGATGTGCCATTGTCTAAAAGTGAGGTAACTAGAGTTCCCGTTTGGATTAAATTGCATAATGTGCCATTACTTGCATATTCGGAAGATGGGTTGAGCTTAATTGCTACTCAAGTGGGTAAGCCGATTATGTTAGATGCTTTTACTAGTTCCATGTGTGTTGATTCATGGGGCCGCATTAGTTTTGCACGTGCTCTTGTGGAATTATCATCTGAATTTGAGCTTAAACATGTGGTGACTATGGCGATCCCTAATAAGGATGATAGTGGTGTTACTATGGCAAGTATTAAGGTGGAATATGAATGGAAGCCGCCACATTGTGCGGAATGTAAAGTGTTTGGGCAAGTTACAGCTTGTTGTCCTAAGAGTATTAAGGAGCAAAATGATGTCCCTCCCACCTCAAATGTGGAAGAACCTGATGATGGTTTTAAGGTGGTGCAGAATCAGAAAGCTAAACCTAAAGGTACGAAGATGACTGGTGGTATTAATATGGGTAAGGGTCCTAGATTTGCGCCTAGGAAGCAGGTATATGTTGCAAAGACGAAGACACCGGAAGCTGCTAGTGTTAATGCTAAAGGTACACCAGTTACTACGTCTAACTCTTTCGGGACTCTTGAGGTGGAAGATGACACGGGCATCCCAAGTACTGTGGTTGATTCTACTACTGACGCGGGTGGGAAGTCTTCTGGTACTACTAAGGAAGCAAGTATTGATGGTTCTCGGGGGAAGGACTCTCGTATTGATATTGGTGCGGCTTCTAAGCCTCCGGAGACTGTGACTTCTTCTGTTACCAAGGTAAGTAATCCGTTTTCTAAATTCGGGAATGTGACCTGTTCTGAAAGTGCAGAGGATGAGGTTTTGGAGCCAGATAACCCTATGGAGTCATTTTTTGGCTTATAGGGGTGGTGGGGGTTTTAATCTTGAAGATTTTGATGATTATGCTGAGCAAGTCTACGATCTACCGAGACACTTGGAGGATATGTGTGACATGTATGATGTTAGTCTCTTAGGTCGTGGTAGGAAGTAAATTTGGTTGTTTGGTAGTTCATAATATTGGCATGTCTTTCTTATGTAATTTGTTTGGTTAAGTGCACTTTTAGTGTGTGTCTGATGCCCATGTAACGGGCCGAGGTGAGAGATTCACTCTCATCCTTTGTACTTAAACTTTTTTCGTTAATATATTTTACCAGGGTGCAGGATTACTCCCCTTTACCCAAAAAAAAATTATGCTAGATTATATATGGGGTGACCGACACTTCACTATGAAATTTCTAGTTCCTAAAAATCTCCCCCTAAGGGAGGTCACCCCATGTTTTACATTTCGAATCCTAGCATTCTATTTAATCTTCAGTCTTGAGCTCGTAGATTTTAATTCTTCAAATTCTGCATCTTTTGTGCTTTAGTAGTGATACTTCGAAGTCCGCATACTTTGTATCTTTTAGTGGAGGCCTTTGACTGATCCACGTCTTTGATGATCTTCGAGATTTCTTTGAGATCATCAGCCACATTAAATCTCCGGATCACCTCTGGATCACCCTTTATTGTGTTGTATCGCCATCATGTGAAGTTGTGACTTTTGGACCGATATGATCACATTTTGGATCATGATATCTTCTCATCAGAGTTGCGGAAGCTTTTGTTGATTCATAATATTTCCAGCAGCATAGCAGAAGCATGGATTAAAAATATTAGAGTCAGTTGATGAAGATATGCACTTATCATGATTTCTTTAGATTGTGAAAGCGATGTGTGAGCATGCGGCTATGGATTGACTCGTCAATTCTGATCAGCTACAACCGTCGGGTGTACCTGCATACAACAGTTAGCAATAAAGCGCACGGAAGTGTCTTTGATCAATTTCGTTGAATTGAGGTACCGCGCCCACGGTTCCCGTTGATCAGTACAAGTACGCCTGTGATCGGGTAAATTCGAAGAATCTCCTTGACAGGTTTCGTAGCCATTCTAGCGGTTCTCAAACTGGAACGTCTCAAAGAAGACAACACGGAGTGAGTGAACCAGCGAATTGAGATTCACTGATTGATGAAAAATTGATTTGAAGATAATCGCGTATTGCTTGAAGAAAGAGTTTCGCACTACGACGAAGGTTTTATAAGAAAGATCAATTTTCAATCAAAAATACTTTTTATATTTGAAAAAGAATACACATTCGATGTGCTAGAGAAAAGAAGATTTGCACATCGAACGGTTTTTCCAAAAGTTTTCGTCAATTCATTTCCTGGACCAAGGTTGATTCAAGAATCAATCGCCCCATCGTTTCTGTCCAGTTGTCACAAGCTTGATCTTTAGAAAAGATCTCACATGTCACCCACTAAGAGCTTGTTTGATGTTGGCTCTAGAAGAATTTCCATCTTCATCGTGAATATTTACATATCACTCGGATGTTCTGGCAATTCCACAAGGATAATGCGTAGGACTCTTAATATATACTTACTTTCCACATTGTGTGAAACAGCAGGTCTTCATTAATTTGGTGTCCTAATGAGATATTGTGGATGATCTCTTGGCTCTAGACTCAATTGTGCACATTTGGTTCCTATGCCAGAGACTGGGGAGAGGGTCTCCTTCTTCAATATCAACAATCTCTAAGAGAAAGTCGATAGATTATGTAGGTTCCCCGTGAGAATGAAACAAGCCCTTTTAAGAGGAACTTGAGTAGCTTGGGAAGTTTAGTGAAGTGCGTCACTGGGTCCATGACGTCTTGTCTTCAATACCAGTGTTACCTTGATTACCACTATTAGCATATGTATTGAACCCGGTTACTGCCCTAAGGTTGACTTATTGGAGGGCTATTTCTTTTCACCCTTTTCACATTAAATTCTTTTTCATTCTTCAACCCCTTCAGTGCTTACCGAGACTTCATTACAAGAACCTTGGTGGGTTTATTCCAGTTCTAGCTCTTTCTCAGTCCGCACTCTTCCCATATCTCACTTTTCTCATTTTTTTCATTATACCTAAGGACTCTACACTATCTAGTGGATTGTCCCTGGGTAGATCCCTCCGGCTCTGGCGGGATCGTGGGAACGAATACCTAACCTAACCATCCTTATAACACCCTGCGTAAAGTAAATTGGTTGGTCTTTTGGTATTGTTCTTTCCTTCATGAAACCAATTGAAAAATCATTTGGAAAATCAATCAAGGTACTTGTGATATAAAATCAAAACATTTTGTACCTTAATTGTTTTTGATCATTTAGAAATGATCCCCCTCAACATGTGCTTATGATTTTGAAATTGTTTAGCACATAGAGGCAAGAGTTCTTTGAAATGTATTCATGATCACAATTTCCGTAGAAAAATCCATTTGAATTTCTTTGGTAAATTCTCCCACTCAATATGTGCGTAGGATATATGAAATCATTTTATCACATAGAGGAAAGAGTTCTTTAGAAGTACTTTTCACGATTGCCAATATAAACCATTTGCTCCCCCTCAATATGTGCATCGATATACGAAAGAGTTTAGCACATATTAGAGAGAACTTGCACATTGAATCAAAATGATCATCTTTTATCAAATTTCATATTAAATCACAAATTCTCCCCCGTTCAAAAATATCAAACCCTTTTAGATTTTGGATCCCAAATGATTTAATAAGGTTTGGAAAACATGGGAGAATATGTGGCCTTCTTTAAATACTCTTCTGGTTTTTGGTTAAATGCTCCTCCTCAATCGCGTGCATTATGTATTTGAAATCGTTTGGCACATGAAGGAATGAGTGCTTTTGAAACAATCACCCTTTTAAAACCAATTTGAGATTTAAATCACGATCTCTCCCCCGATCAAAAATATCAAACCATTTGATATTTGTGATCCCAAATGATTTAAATCATTTAGAAAATTTTAGGGGAAAGACATGGCACGATTTAATTTTGAAAAATGATTGATCAGGATCAATTTTAGACATTAAAGATTGTTAGTGTCAGGTATGATAGTTTTTAAGAGATCTTTAAGTAAAATAAAACAATTTCACAATCAAACAAGAACAAAAAAAATTTAATTTTGAAAGATCTTTGAGTTTTAAAACAATCATGCCATGACATATCATTAAATCTTTAGATCACCACTTATTTAGTACAAACGGACTTGATAGATGAAATATCGTTTGAAAATATTTAATTTGAAATCACTCTCCCCCTCAATCGATGACCATAGTCGTTGATTGAGTGACTTAAGATTTGTCAAAATAAAGTCCGGTTGATTTCCAATATTATAGTTTAATTTATTTTCAAAACAATATTTTTTTCATTTTTCAAATCAATATTTTCAAAATTGTTTTAAGAAAAATGGTATCATCCACTACTTTTTCATGCACAAAGATGCGTGGTGGTTAAGAAGCTTTTGTTGTTTCTGTAGGGATAGAAGAAAACCATCTGCTGAAGCAGTGAGATCTCTGAAGTTGCATCAATCGTGCCAACTATCAATGGAGAGATCTGATTAAGCTCCGTTTCTTCTTTTGTCGACCAAAGATATAGTTACCCTTTCCTTTCGGCATCCAATCATCTAATCTGCATATGTTAGTGGACATAAAAACATATATATGGTGGTCGACAACACCCAAACAGTAATCGACTAATACAAGTCAATCCAACATATCAATCAGTTCATATAAGGCATGGGATTAACATGTTTATCAAACTATAGTCATCTAATTCTAACAATCATATCCTTAATTCCTAGTCCTTCGACATAGGCAAATATTATTTTTAGTTAAGCATGTAGGATGATTAGATAAGCCCAATAGATGATATAAATTTGAAAAAATATTCTCCCCCTCAATCAATGACTCATTCTCTGAAAAGTTTTAAAAGCGCTGAAGTCATTAATTGAGTTTTGCAAATTTATGAAAACACTGATTCTGATTGATTTTTAAGCAACTCATTTTCCACCACTTTGTTAAAACAAATATTTTTCTGAACAATTATAGAAGGAAAAATATTTGAGTAGGAACAGCAGTCCTTCAACATAATTTCCTCATTTTTTTAGGATAAGTGCACGAAATATTTGAAAATTGGTTTAGCGTAGCACTTTCCTTTCTTGAAGAATGGGTTGCTATCTGAAATAATAGCAAACCATAGTTAAGCACGGGTTACAGTCTGAAGTAACTGCAAGCCATAGTTTTAGACATGTTTTTGAAAAAGAATATTTACACCTCCCTTCTCGAACTTCATCTAAAGTCCCGTGCCACTATTGAATGACATTTCTAAGACCGTAGATGTTATCGATACCAGAAGACATATCTTGAGAAAAATATACATATATATATATATATATATATATATATATATATATATATATATATATATATATATATATATATATATATATATATATATATATATATATATATATATATTATTATTATATATTATATATATTATGGATTTTTGATGATTTTATATTTTTCTATTTTGTTTTGCTGGTTTTATATTTTTGTATTTTCTTTTTTTATAAATATTTACAAATAGAGAAGATGATATAGTTTAAGAAGATGATGATACGAGTACCGAGATAAGGATATCGAGCAGCCCCATTGTAGAAGATAGAAGACATCATCTCTTAAACTTTCACAACCAAAGCTTTCTAGGCTCCTGAATCGAAGAAAAAAATTGAACCATCTGAAAGTGAGACTTTGGTAGCTTCCCCTTAAACCGACAATCTTTGAATGAAGACCATTTCCCTAAGAAGTTGAAGTGAATCAAACAGTCTCATTGAATGAAGCTCAATAACCCAAAGACGACGATAACAACGAAGTAACAAGTTAACACGGATCATCTATGCGTTTATCAAACCCAGAATAAATGATTAAGTCCAATCACATTAACCTGTTGTGCATCCCCGATGTACACATAACTCTTCGAGTTTTAGCAGTAAGTTGTCTATTCAGGAGAACAACATATCAACATCTTCATTTTACTAAGTGCATTCCAGTTATCTTCCATATAACCATTCATCCCATAATGTACACAAGTACCCAACAAGAGAAGAAACAACGACATCACATTAACTGGTTGAATCACTTGATCTTATATGTGGATGTCGACTCCAGAATAACCGATTAAGCTCGATCATGTGAACATGTTGTGTGTCCCTGATGTACACATATCTCTCCCCTGATATTACATTGTGTACATGAAGAACTAATAGAAATCACTTTACCATAAATCATATCGAAGATGTCGATAAGCAATATCATCTCACGTTCCAAGTATTCTTCTCATATTTCTTTCTTCTGAGGGTTGAGTTAACACATACCTAAAGTATCCAGAGACCACTTCCTCCCAAATGGTTGGAGTAATATATCCTTCCCCCAAATAGTTGGAATAATACATCCTTCCACCAAATAGTTGGAATAACACACCAAAGGCTACGAGTTAAACACTGAGTTTCTCTACGGTTATGACATTTGTCTTTCCCGGGATTACTTCAATATAGAAGAAGTATTATGTTCATCACGTGTACTCGTTGTTTGTTTAGATGTATGTCTCCTTCCCCCTTGCTGGTTTTGATACCTCAGAATCAGCAACACATTATATATACCAAATATTCTTGAAATAGAGAAGAACAACAAATTAGCTCAAATGAATCCTGTGAGAATCAACTGCTACAGAAACTCTCTTTGACTATCTTAACCAACCCAGACTTAGACAATTTGACGTGATCACTGAAGAAGCAAACCCGATATACAAAACTTGAAACTAAAGACGAATTCCCCGCATTTGTATCTTAAGCTTGCACTAATGATGGAAGAACGGTGTCGAGAATTTATGCTTGAAGCAAATCTCTAAGTACCCAATACTCAACCAAAGTACGAGACAATAACACCTCTTGCGATTATCCACAATAACATTTTTGTGTGTCACAGAGTAAAACAACGTAACTCCTTAAAGTGATAGTTAACCAGCTCTTCAAACATTCACCCCGACTGCTGGTAACTAGATAAACCAAGTCTTCAACTCAAATTCTTAAGCCTGAGCAAGTTATCAAATAAGAACAAACCTTTGTGAAAGTCAACTTCAATCTCAAATAAGTGATAAATGATTAACTCCGAAGTAATCAACTTGTGTCAAATGCCCAACACGTGAATAAACATACAATCGAATGTACGTCGATCCATTGCATGAACTAGATCAAATGATTCCTCAACATCAATGTCATCTTCCTAAAGATATGTATATAGAGACTGATCTGGAAGATTCACCAATAATGTCTTCAAGCGGATGAGGTACTCATTTTCCTTCATGTTCATGTGGTTGATTTACAGAGTGCACAATAATCCGCGAAGATTTGGTAAAGGGATACAAAAGAGCGGATCATTATTCATGAACAATAATCCGTGAAGATTTGGCAAAGGAATACCAAAGAGCGGATCATTATTCATGAGTGCAACTACAATGATAGTCATTAACAGCGCCTTGAGGAATAACTGGAGATTAGGCTTCTAGAGTAGTCTGAGTTGTACTTCTTAGATGGTGCATCTTGATCAATGGAAATTGAAGAAGGTGAACCAGTTGAATCTCCCAATGAATCCCTAACAATAAATCCCAGTTATCCTTAGTAAGTGAAACATTAGGCGTATGACCATTATACAAATATCCATCAACATGTAGATCCACTTCCCCCTTTAAAAGTTGCATATGATGTTGCCAATGCCATTTTTGATTTGAGCAAGTGAGTAAGAATACAATCACCGGTAAGTAGATCCATTTGGTAACTGTCATTTTATTCACACTTCTCCCCCTCAAAAATTGCATCTGAAGTTGCTATTTTTTATTTGAACAAGTGAATAAGAATATACTCCAATGAACGTAGATCCACTTGATGACTGAATGAGCATGGGAAACACATGAAGCTCGTTGATAGAGAATGTAGATGAGGATGGTCATTCTTGAGAGAATTTATGTTAAACTAAAGATAAAATGCACTGAATTGTACGCCTTTCTTTTATTTGAGGAACGGGGCCTGAAGTGTTATCTGCAGATGCCAGAATGATGAAGTATAAGGCCTGAAATGATGTGAACAGACGTCATAGCCTGTTGAATATCAACGTTGAGTTACTAGAACCCATGAGTTATGAGATATCAATCCTTTTGTTATCCATACTTTAAGCCAGTCCTTGTTTTGAAGGATCGAAGTATCTGCAACTAGGTAAGGACTACCTGCACTAACATTACAAACTTGATTGCATATATATGGGTTAGTGACATTAGTATCCAAACCCTTTGGGGTTTCATGGTCAACCTTGGTTTTGCTATCGGTAAACAACTTTCCGGTAGGTATCCACCTAAGTCCAGCATCCTTAAATATTCTACCAGACGGTATCCACTTATGGCATGGTCTGGGATTATTGATATTCTTATGCACAGTGGAAGACTTATCGTTATTCCTAGACTCCAAAGATTTACCAGTTGGGATCCATCTAGGTGAAGTTTAAGGTTTGTTTTGCTTCATAACATGTTGAACCTTAGCCATGTTAGTAGCCTTAGTGGATTGTACCTTAGCATGTGAATTAGGAAAATGTTTGTTATTCGGAAAAGACTCAGAATTTCTAGTTTCATTTTCTACATGCTTAGCATTCTTCTTTACATAACTACTCTTAGATGCAAGCCAACCCCTAGTCTTTTGAGTGTTCCTAGGTAATGGTTTACAACTACTAGCAGTGCCTTGAAATCTCGTGGAATTCATCTCCCTAGGTCTTGCACCTAAAATTCCTTCTTTTCGAATCTGTGCCTTTTTCCTAGCTTCTTCTAGATAATAGTTCTTACACAAGTCATTCATATCATATGAATTTTGGGTTTTAATGCTTGGTTTTGACACTGTTTTCAAACTATTCCTAGAGGTGCTGGGAGTAGAAGTAGCTACTTGTTGAGGGTTAACGAAGCTAGAAGCATTATTCTTAGGTAACTCAGGTGAAGTGACTGGTTTTGACAAAACTTGTATCGCATCAACTTGGGAGGCAAGCCTTGTCTTTAAAGATTTTGTTCTTTCAGATATAAATGAAGTAGGCTGCCTAACAACGGACCTGTCTCTAGTGGGATGAGAAACTGGCTTCCCCAAGGTTGATGGTTTTGTAAACTTAGTGTTCACACTTTTCCCTACAGTTTTTCTAAGCTCATTCTTTAAGGCAACAATAGCGAAACTCTTTTCCTGAAGTTGAGCTTTGAGATCATCAATTTTTGCTATCAAAGAGTTTGTTTGTTCCATTTACTTAGTTCTAGCTTGTTTGACAGAGTCACTTAGTTCTATGTGATGCTTTCTCAAAGTCTCATTTTCCTTTAGTAATTTAGCCAGATAAATTGATAGTTCATTATTTCTTGTTATAATAGAATCAATGTCTTGTGCAGTCTTGACTGAATTACTTTTCACATGCACACCAAAAATATGTTTCTTCAAAATGTTGATTGTCGAGTTTTTGCCTTGAAGCTGAGCTTTTAAATCATTTATTTCAAAAAATTCATGAAATTCAGGAAATTCCGGATTTTTACATGGTTTCATAGATTGAAAACTTTCCTCCTTTCTTTGTATTGCAATTTCAAGTGAAATGCAATGTTTTTCAAGTTTTGAGAATTTGTTTGAAAGTTCATCAAAAGCCTTTTTATCAACCATATTAGCTGTTTTGAAATTATTAGTCTCAGCCTGAACCAATGAACATTTATCAGAATCATGTTCAGCATTTAGATCAGTTTGTTTACGTACATTAGCATATGCACTATGTTGAACAGTTAAGGGTACCTCATTGCATGACACCTATTCAATTGTCGGTCTGATATCTGCATCCACATCATGTGTAACAAGAATCACTCGACCGCTGGCTGTGTTAAGCTTATCTATCTCTGAGCCTCTGTATTCAGTGTCAACTGATCCATCATCTTGTGCTTTACCCGACTCAACACTACAATCTTTTGATTGTGCCCGACATTCATTCCCATTTATGATTACTGCATCTACTTCTTGTGTGTTAGGAGTAACTAAACAGCTGGTTACATCATTATTTGTTGTCTCTGACATTCTGCATTCAGCAACACCCGATTCTTCAACTGATACATTACCCAACTCATCACAACTATCTCTCAACTGCACCAGACTCTCATCCACTTTTTCATCTTTCTGAGTAACTTCCTCAATATACTTCTCCACATTATCCATGAGATGGATAAGTGTCTCTAAGAAGTTTGTTAGAACTCCTTTAGATCGTTTTGAGCCTTAGGGTTTAACAATAACAATGACAATACGTAGCAGATAAATCAAAACACAATTGTTATTGACACAAGGTTTTCAATCACTAACACTAACTAATCTTAGACGTTTATAGGAACACATCTAGATAACTAAACTAATAATCTAGGCGTTTACAAGACTATACGCCTAGGACACACACACCCCTTTAAGTCGACTACATCTTGGAAGACATGTATGTAAAACCTACACCTATGTCCTCTTTATATACTAGAGGATTAGGGTTTACAAAATACTACAAAGGACTAATAAATAAAACTTCTTTTGAAAGCAAGTCCTTCCATCTTTTTGTAGGTTTCCTTCTTGTCGTATTAAGTCCCTCTTGTTTTATTTTTTTTTTGTCTTATCAACTCAAACGTATAATTCCCAACAATCTTCCCCTAGTTGATAATGACAAAACCATTCTTGAACGAACTTCCCTAGACGAAGTAGAGAAATTGAGATCAGGGATCTCACCATGAATGAAACAAGTATGTCTTCCTTTGTCTTCGCCTTAATGCATGCCATACCACTCAAACATCTCTTCCCCTTTTTGTTATTATCCAATTAGGGAACGTATGCAAATAATGATCTTGACCACCACAAACCAATATCATACTTCCAATCTAAGACTTCCAATGTTTAAAATCGCCCACCATTACGTACCATAAGAAAAATGGATTCAAAATAGTAGAAACTCCAACTAACAATAGGAATAATGATCAACAGTAGTAAAAATCAAACACTTCCCCTTGAGTGATGCATGTAGATGGTTAAACATTTAACAATAAGCTTCCCCTGAAACCCATATGTTAACCATCTTCTTGATTCTTCAAATCTGTAGGCTCCATATGTAATGATCACTAATGAAGAAAACTAAGTATAACCAACTTGATGAAGAAGTAAAATAACCCAAACTTGTATCTTATATCTTGCACTATAGATGACATTGAACGTATACCTATGTATAGGGAGACCTCAATCTCTTGAAGATAATCACTGAGCACAATAACGTCACTCCTTTAAGTGTTATGTCAATTCTTTGTCATAATCATTGAAGCACGAACAAGTTACCTCCTGCTAAAAGGTATGATAAAACACGTATCCAAGTAATTCCACTTCACCTTCAAATAAGCGATAAATAAACCTCTTCGTAATCAATTCTTCAATAAAATCAACTTCAATCTTTTTAAAACTTTTAAGAACAAAAATCAAACTCCTGTGTGTGTGAACAATAACCTGTGTGTGTGTCGTCAAAAAAATCCATAACAAATATCATGCTTGACTTCCCCTTAAATCTGAATATCTTCGTTTAGTAGTACTGTCGAATAAGCAACAATACTTTAAATGAGAAGCAGTACTTTCGTCCAAGAGCAGTACTTTCATCAAGCAGCAGTACTTTCGTCAAGCAGCAGTACTTTATGAAAGGGTAACAGTACTTTGAAACCTCCAAGCAGTACTTTGAACTTAGAGCAGTACTTTAAGCAGTACTTTCACATAATAGCTCAAATCGAAGATCCCTTCGGTGGAAAGTTAGATGAATATATAGATAACATCTACCAAAAATTTTGTCACGATCCAACGGTTAACGAAAAAGTTATGATCGTTTCAAAACAGTGTTGTAGTAACCTTACGATTTTTTTTCCAGTTTCAGCAGCAGACTTTGACAGCTTATAACTTTTGATTGAGAACTTAGATCAACAATCCCTTCGGTGAGATTAAAGATAGATATACCAAGAAGCTCCAGTTCGAATTTTAGCCCGATCCAACAGTTCATTAAAAAATTATACCCTCTTGAAAACTGTGCTGCAGAAAAGTTGTGAATTTTGCAAAAAATCGATTTTCTTCATTCTTTTTCGCCAAGAAACCTTGTGAATCCCTAGGTAACGAGCTCCCCAAGCTCTTATACCAATTGATAAGATCGTTTATAAGCTCAGCTAGGGATCAATAACAAAGACTAATAACATGCACAGCGGAATAAACTAATCAATTCTTTGTTATTGAACAAGGTTTTCATTAACTAACACTAAATAATCTTAGACGTTTATAGAAATACGTCTAGATAACTAAACTAACTAAACTAATAACCTAGGAGTTTACAATAAACTACACGCCCTAGGTTATACACACACACCTTTAAGTGATAGTTAACTAGGTCTTCATCCATCCACCCCTTGACCTATGAAAACTAGGATCTTTAATTGGAGGTCTGAGTCGAAAGATATAAGGCGTCGAAGTTGGTTGCTGAAGAGTTTTTGATGTCGATTTTATGGAAAATATGGGTCGAATTGTTTTCTGTTTTGGGTGCCTGGTCATAAAGTCATCGAATGTACTGAGGTAACCTTGTACCTATGTATTGTACCTCGTATGAATTTATGTGGGGCTCTTTTGGTTTGATTGGCTGTCATGATATATGAATTGTTGATTGGTTATTTTATCACGAGTGTTTTATTAATACTAGTCTATACACATTAATTCTGGTTATGTATGAATTGTTGGACCCACAATGAACATATATTGATTGCTTCAAGTAAAGTGAATGGGATATTATAATGGGTTGATGGCGTTTGTCAGATGCAATTTTCCACTTCCGAATAATGGTGATAACCTGATTGGTCCATGAAATTCATTGGATCACGTAGGTTTGAATGTGGCCAAGGCATGATATTCGGATAAAGTAAGATCTATTATAATATATTGAATGCTCACAAAGGTACTGATTGAAAGTACTGTACTGCTTTTATTGAAAGTACTAGTACTGCTCTTGATACGAAAGTACTGCTCAATGAAAGTACTGCTTGGACGCAAAGTACTGATAGGATTTATTCAAAGTACTGCTCTTTGATCAAAGTAAGATGTTTGAGTGGTATGGCATGTAT
The DNA here is from genome assembly GCA_910596185.1 of Chrysanthemum makinoi. Taxonomy (NCBI): domain Eukaryota; kingdom Viridiplantae; phylum Streptophyta; class Magnoliopsida; order Asterales; family Asteraceae; genus Chrysanthemum; species Chrysanthemum makinoi. Next base: position 172,503,833 of record OU343221.1, on the reverse strand, counting down.
TAAGGGGAACAAAAAGGAAGACATACTTGTTTCATTCATGGTGAGATCCCTCATCTCAATTTCTCTACTTCGTCTAGGGAAGTTCGTTCAAGAATGGTTTTGTCATTATCAACTAGGGGAAGATTGTTGGGAATTATACGTTTGAGTTGATAAGACAAAAAGAATGAAACAAGAGGGACTTAATACGACAAGAAGGAAACCTACAAAAAGATGGAAGAACTTGCTTGCAAAAGAAGTTTTATTTATTAGTCCTTTGTAGTATTTTGTAAACCCTAATCCTCTAGTATATAAAGAGGACATAGGTGTAGGTTTTACATACATGTCCCCCAAGATGCAGTCGACTTAAAGGTGTGTGTGTGCCCTAGGCGTATAGTCTTGTAAACGCCTAGGTTATTAGTTTAGTTATCTAGACGTGTTCCTATAAACGTCTAAGATTAGTTAGTGTTAGTGATTGAAAACCTTGTGTCAATAACAATTATGTTTTGATTTATCCGCTACGTATTGTCATTGTTATTGTTAAGCCCTAAGGCTCAAAACGATCTAAAGGAGTTCTAACAAACTTCTCAATTGAGTGGCATGGCATGGATTAAGGGGAAGACAAAGGAAGACATACTTGTTTCATTCATGGTGAGATCCTTGATCTCAATTTCTCTACTTCGTCTAGGGAAGTTCGTTCAAGAATGGTTTTGTCATTATCAACTAGGGGAAGATTGTTGGGAATTATACGTTTGAGTTGATAAGACAAAAAGAATGAAACAAGAGGGACTTAATACGATAAGAAGGAAACCTACAAAAAGATGGAAGGACTTGCTTGCAAAAGAAGTTTTATTTATTAGTCCTTTGTAGTATTTTGTAAACCCTAATCCTCTAGTATATAAAGAGGACATAGGTGTAGGTTTTACATAAGGTCTTCCAAGATGTAGTCGAATTAAAGGTGTGTGTGTGTCCTAGGCGTAGTGTATAAACGCCTAGGGATAGTTAGTTAGTGTTAGATCAAGTCTTTGATATTTATTATAGTTAGTTAGTTTATGGTGATGAAAACCTTGTGTCAATAACAATTATGTTTTGATTTATCCGCTGCGTATTGTCATTGTTATTTTTAAACCCTAAGGCTCAAAACGATCTCAAGGAGTTATAACAAACTCCACAGTCTCTATGAACACGCTAATTTCCATTCCAGTTTGTCTCTTGAAAGACATTTCAGTCATGTCTTGATTATAATCTGATATAAATTCCCTTCTAATGAATGACTGAAATTGTTTGTAGATCACTTGAAGTGCAACACTGGAACTATCCTTTTGAACCTTCTTATTGTCAAGTTGTAGCTCCAATTGTTCTAAGTTTAAGAATAAAGTGCTCATGAACGTTGACAATTCTTGACCAAAAAGTGCAGTAAATGTTCGTTCAATTCCCATAGATAGAAGTAACATGAGGTGAGAATGAAGATGTCGATAAGGTTCAATGCAACTTTCCTTATCCTTTGCACAAGCATTCTGTAACATTGACAGGTGCATTTTTGGCTTTTTAGAGTCTGAACCCAGAGATATCACATCCTCATTGATTGATTCAATCATCTTTAAACGTTCAGTGTAGCAAATATTCTCATGATTGTCTAGAACATCATACAATTTAAGTACTTCTGAAATCACTGAATCAGGAGTGTAAGACATGGTGTTGCTGTGTACACGGGATTTTACAAGTCTGTGATTTAAACCGAGCAATAGAATCTTTCGCGGGATTTTACTAAAATCAAGACCAAACCGTTAAGCAATGACCAATGGAACGTGTTAATATGACTGATGGATCAACACAAGGATAGAAAATTGTGTGTTAGGACATATGATTGTTTGTAGGATTAGCAGAGATGTTGTTTGGTTGAGATTTGGATTGGTTTATGCCCGTTTTTGCAGAGAAATTTAGATCTAAAAACATAAAAACCTCAATAACTTATGTTCAGAGAAGATTTAGGCCTTGAAGGTTAGTTTATTCAGTGTGCCATTCTCCTCGTTCTCACGGTCATTTTGATGGGTAGAACGCTGAAAACGGAGTTACGGTTCAAAAGTTATGGTCGTTTGATGTTTTGTCGGGAAAAGTCAACAAACTGCACTGGAGACAACTCGCGCCTTAGACAAATCGCACCCAAGACAACTCGCTTAACAGAAAACTCGCTTAATATACAACTCGCTTAACAGAAAAATCGCATAGGCAACTCGCATAGTACAAAAGTACACCCACTACTTTGTCCTTTTTGTCGTTTTGTCTCAATAGACAACTCGCATATAGGATAACTCACTTCACAAATTAGGACAACTCGCATACAAGCATGGGACAACTCGCATATAAGAAATGCACAACGAGACTCAACTCGCATCCAAGAAATATTCAAAAAACACCACTTTTCAATCCAAAAACCACTCAACCACTATGATTCAAGCCTTCCAAATCAAAACCTAAACACTTATAATGATTCTAAACACAAAAGTACAATCAAAATCCAAATTTTCACACAAGAAATGATCCAAATGATGTAAAATACTCTAAACTCATTCAAACCCAAAAACCTTATGAAAACCACCAGAAATCCAAGAACATGAAAGATGAGTGGTCAAACCATGGCTCTTGATACCAATTGTTAGATATTGGTTTTCATAAACACATCACATAACAATATATGGGTCGATGTATACAAGAGTTTAGAGAGAGAAAGTAGAAGATGGGAGCCTTTCTAGAGAGAGAAAGTAAACAAAAGAAAGAAAGGTTAGATTCTGTGAAAGGTCCAACCCTCTACCTTGGGAGGTAGAGGGTATTTATAGTTACATACTACACGTCCTCTTTCGGACTGTGGATCAGGCATACAGTGGGTAAAGACCCGTCCGTCCTCCACGGTGTTGCTCTAAACTAAATAACTACTAAATACCGTAAATAACGATATGTCTACGAGCTAACTTATGCTAGATTATATATGGGGTGACCGACACTTCACTATGGAATTACTAATTCCTAACAGCTCCAATGCTCGTAATTTACCTAAAATTGGAAAACAATAGAAAACAAGCGTAAATCCATATAAAGGATATAAATTACAAGCATTATCGGAGGAAATTGACACTTAATATTCAGGACTATTTGATGTTATCAAATATCCCCCCACTTGAACTCTACTTGCCCTCAAGTAGACCTTATTAGAAAGATTCCTAAAAAAATATCTCCCAAAACATGGAAAATGTAAGTTTACAAATCCCTTATGCTAGAATAAAACAAAGCCGAACACCTCACGAAATGGGAACGAAAGACTCAAATCTCTCAACTATTCTGAGTGTCAATTTCGGGGTGATCACTCAATCACACAGTCATAGCATGTATTCTATCATAAGCTTAGCGGTTACACAAATCTCCACCAATAGACTTAAGGGCTAAACAATTCTCGAAGGCAATATGGGTAGACACGACAAAGGTTAAGGGGTGACTCGTCATTACTAACATGTCACGGTGAAGTGGACAAAATCAATGATACATGACCAAATCCATGGCCAAGACACCAAAGATTGCTCACTGCATCACCTAGACACGCTTCATGACTAAAGGGTAGGATAAGACATGGGATATATAAATGGTGTAAAATAAAAAACAAGCAGGTAGTCTAAATCTATAACCAAGTCATCACCACTTACCGTCCACCCGAAGTTCAAGCTTTGAAGTCAAGAAATCGGATCATGAAATACTATGTAGATGTGTCATTAGAGGACGTCGTGATAGGCACACTATCTTTTCTCCACCCGTTGGCATAATTACCAACTGCAATCTTCAAATTTAACCAAGGTGGCCTCCTCGATACTACATCTATAAAGCTCATGACATAGTGCTTATAACATCGCACTTTACAATAACATAACAACCATTTTTTATTTTTTTTTTCAACATAACAATGATAACTAAACATAATATCCCCCCACTTGAGATGAACAATGGGAATTCGGGGGTCTTCAATGATCTTCAGGAATATGTCGTCGACGAAAGTGTGATTTCCGAACCTTTCCACTTGAACCTTGAACTTAGGCAAATGATGACTTACCAATCACAAATAAAGACTACAGGGTAGGCTTAGGTATATAGGTGTATCGAAACAATATATAGGGTTAACAAAATAAAATGAATGGCTCAGATGGGTGTATCTAGGGGTATCTTGCACTAAAGGTGAGTGCAACAAAAGGGTTTCACATGGGGTCGAGAAGTCGAGGTGACTTGTAGGATCGTGAATAATATGTTGTTTGATGATTTGGATGGTCTAGGATTATGATGATATAAGAAAGCCATTAGAGAGATGAAGAGAGTAGAGAGGATGTTTCTTGAAAGAGAGTTGTTATACAAAAAGTGAAAGGTTAGATTCAAGAAGCAACACCCTTCCCTTAGAGGGAATGGTATTTATACTTACAAACTAAACGACCTCCTGAAGGCTTGTGGATCAGGTATACAGTGGGTAAAGACCCGTCTTTCCTCCACGATGTTACACTAAACTAATCTACGCTACAAAGTAACTAATAAACTACTAAATAACGTAAATAACGACATGTCTACAAGATAACTTGTGCTAGATAATATCTGGGGTGACCGACTCTTCACAATGGAATTTCCAATTCCTAACAATCTCCCCCTAAGGGAGGTTACCCCATGTTTTACATTTTGAATCCTATCATTCTATTTAATCTTCAGTCTTCAGCTCGTAGACTTCAATTCTTCAATGTCCACATTCTTTGTGTTTTTGTAGTGATTCTTCAAAGTCCGCATTGATTTGTACTTTTAGTGAAGGTCTTTAAACAGATCCACATCTTTGATGATCTTCGAGCTTTCATTGAGATCATCAGCCACAGTACATCTCTGGATCACTCTTTGTTGTGTTGCCTTCATGTGATGTTGTGACTTTCTGACCGACATGCTCACCCTTTCTGGATCATGACATCTTTTCATCAGAGTAGTGGAAGCTTTACTGGCTCATGATATTTGCAGCACCATAGCAGAAACATAGTATAAAAATATCAGAGCCAGGTTCTGTAGATATGCACAGGTCATGATTTCTTCAACTAAGTGTGGATGCTGTAAGCTTGCGGCTTTGGATTGACTTCTCAATTCTGATCAGCTGCAACCGTCCAAATGTACCTGCAAACAACAGTTAGCAATAAATCACACGAAAGTGTCTTTGATCACTTTCGTTGAATTGAGGTACACGGCCCACGGTTCCCCGTTGATCAGTACAAGTACTGCCTGTTATCAGGTATAATTCCGAAGAATCTCCTTGACAGGGTTTGGAAGATGTTCTAGCTGTTATCAAACTGGAACGTCTCAAAGAAGACAACACGGAGTGAGTAAACCAGCAAATTGAGATTCACTGATTGATGAAAAATTGATTTGAAAACAATCGCGCATTGCTTGAAGAAAGAGTTTTGCAATACGACAAAGGTTTTATGAGAAAGATCAATTTTCAATCAAAAATACTTTTTGTATTTGAAAAGAGTACACATTCGATGTGCTAGAGAAAAGAAGAGATTCACACATCGAACGGTTTTTCCAAAAGTATTTTTTCAATCAGAGATACTTTTTGTATTTGAAAACGTGAATACACATTCGATGTGCTGGAGAAAAGAAGATTTGCACATCGAACGGTTTTTCCAAAAGTATTCGTCAATTCATTTCCTGGACCAAGGTTGATTCAAGAGTGAATCGCCCCATCATTTTTGTCCAGTTGTCACAAGCTTGATCTTTAGAAAAGATCTCACATGTCACCCACCAAGAGCTTGTTTGATGTTGGCTCTAGAAGGATTTCCATCTTCATTGTGAATACTTTTACATGTCACTCAGATGTTTTGGCAATACCACAAGGATAATGTGTAGGACTCTTAATATATTCTCACTTTCCACATTGAGTGAAACAGCAAGTCTTCAAGAATAGTGTCCTAATGAGATATTGTGGATGATATCTTGGCTCTAGACTCAATTGTGAACTTTGATTCCTATGTTGAAGACTAGGGAGAGGGTCTCCTTCTTCAATATCAACAATCTCTAAGAGAAAGTCGATAGATTATGTAGGTTCCTCGTGAGAATGAAACAAGTCCTTTTAAGAGGAACTTGAGTAGCTTGGGAAGTTTTAGGTGCAGTGCGTCACTGGGTCCATGACGTCTTGTCTTCAATACTAGTGTTACCTTAGTAAACACCAGTAGCATATGTATTGAACTCGGTTTCTGCCCCTAAGGTTGAATTATTGGAGGGCTATTTCTTTTCACCCTTTTTCATTCTTCAACCCCTTCAGTGCTTACCGAGACTTCATTACTAGAACCTTTTTGGGTTTATTCCAGTTCTAGCTCTGTCTCAGTCCGCACTCTTCCCATATGCTCATTTTTCTCCTTTTTTCATCATTCCTAAGGACTCTACACTATCTAGTGGATTGTCCCTGGGTAGATCCCTCCGGCTCTGGCGGGATCGTGGGAACGAATACCTAACCTAACCATCCTTATAACACCCTGCGTAAAGTAAATTGGTTGGTCTTTTGGTATTGTTCTTTCCTTCATGAAACCAATTGAAAAATCATTTGGAAAATCAATCAAGGTACTTGTGATATAAAATCAAAACATTTTGTACCTTAATTGTTTTTGATCATTTAGAAATGATCCCCCTCAACATGTGCTTATGATTTTGAAATTGTTTAGCACATAGAGGCAAGAGTTCTTTGAAATGTATTCATGATCACAATTTCCGTAGAAAAATCCATTTGAATTTCTTTGGTAAATTCTCCCACTCAATATGTGCGTAGGATATATGAAATCATTTTATCACATAGAGGAAAGAGTTCTTTAGAAGTACTTTTCACGATTGCCAATATAAACCATTTGCTCCCCCTCAATATGTGCATCGATATATGAAAGAGTTTGGCACATATTAGAGAGAACTTGCACTTTGAATCAAAATGATCATCATTTATCAAATTTCATTATTAAATCACAAATTCTCCCCCGATCAAAAATATCAAACCCTTTGAGATTTTAGATCTCAAGTGATTTAATCAGGTTTATAAAACATGGGAGAAAATGTGCCTTGTTTAAGTACTCATCTGGTTTTTGGTTAAATGCTCCCCCTCAACATGTATATCATGTATTTGAAATCGTTTGACACATGGAGGCAGGAGTGCCTTTAAAGGGCTAAAACATATTTGAGATTTTAAATCACTATCTCTCCCCCGATCAAAAATTTCAAATCTCTTGAGATTTGTGATCCCAATTGATTTAAATTATTTAGAAAATTTTTAGGGAAAGACGTGGCACAATTTAATTTTGAAAAATGATTGATACAGATCAATTTTAGACATTAAAGATTGTTAGTGTCAGGTATGATAGCTTTTAAGAGATCTTTAAGTAAAATAAAACAATTTCACAATCAAACAAGAGTAGAAAAAATTTCATTTTGTAAGATCTTTGAGTTTTAAAGAAAATGATACCATGACATAACATTAAATCTTTAGATCACCACTTTGTTTTTGTACAAACCGGAATTTTATGAAGAAATATCGTTTGAAAATATTTTATTTTAAATCACTCTCCCCCTCAATCGATGACCATAGTCGATGATTGAGTGACTTATGTTTAACAACGAAGTCCGGTGATTTTTACAGATTAAGTCCGATTTATTTTCAAAACCAATATTTTTCCATTTTTCAAAACAATATTATTCAAAAATTGTTTTAAAAATGGTATCATTCACTACTTTTCCTGCACAAGATACGTTAGGTGGTGTAGAAGTTGCTTCTGTTATTGCTGTAAGGCTGGAAGAAAACCATCTGCTGAAGCAGTGAGACCTCTTACGTTGCATGTTTTTATGCCAACTCTCCATAGAGGTCAAATTAAGCTCCGTTTCTTCATTTGATATGAAGAAAACCATCTGCTGATTCAGTGAGACCTCTTACGTTGCATTTTTTTCATGCCAACTCTCCATAGAAGTCAAATTAAGCTCCATTTCTTCATTTGTCAACCCAATATATAGTTACCCTTTCCTTTCGGCATCCAATCATCTTCAATTGTGGGATCCGGATCGGGAACAATCTTATATACCAATATACCTGCATACGTTAGTGAACACACATACAGATATATGGTGGTCGACAACACCTAAACAGCAATCGACTAATACAAGTCAATCCAACATATCAATCAGTTCGTATAAAGCATGGGAGTTATTTGTTTATCAAACTCTAATCATCTAATCCTAACAATCATATCCTAGGAACCTAGTCCTTCAACGTAGGTTAACATGTTTTATATTTAAGTATATAGGATAATTAGATAAGTCCGTTAGATGATATAGATTTGAAAATATTCTCCCCCTCAATCAATGACTCATTTTATGAAAAGTTTAAAAGCGCTGAAGTCACTGTATGAGTTTTCAATTTTTATGAAAACTCTGAAACTGATTGATTTGCAAGCAACTCAATTTACCACCTTTTTGAAAAACAACAAATATTTTTCTGAAGAATTTTAGAAGGAAAAACATTTGTGTAGGAACAGCAGTCTTTTTGACGACATGCTTTCCTTGTTTTGTTTTTAGGAAAAGTGCACGAAATATTTGAAAATTGGTTTAGCGCAGCACTTTCCTTACTTGAAGAACGGGGTTCTTATCTGATGCTGGTGCTACAGTTTCTATTTGAAAATTGTAAGCCATTTGATTTGTGACATGTTTTGAAAAGAAATATTTACACCTTTTGCTCGAACTTCATCTATGGTCCCGTGCCATTGTTGAATGCCATTTCTATGACCACAGATGTTATCGATACAAGAAGACATGTCTTGAGAAAACATATTTTTGGAATTTTTCAAAATTTTCTGATTTTTATGGGTTTTAGAAGGTTTTATATTTTTCTATTTTCTTTTGTTGGTTTTCTATTTTTGTATGTTGTTTTTTTTATAAATATTTACAAAGATAGATTAGATGATATAGTTTAAGAAGACGATGATACGAGTACCGAGATAAGGATATCGAACAGCCCCGTTGTAGAAGATAGAAATCAACATCTCTTAAACTTTCACCACCAAAGCTTCCGAGGCTCCAGAATAGAAGATAGAACCTGAGCCTTTGAGAAAGAGAGACTTTGGCAGCTTCCCCCCAAACCGAAAATCCATTAGATGAGCAGATTCGAAGCTCTATTTCAAGCTTGCCTTAGCCAAGTGCACAGAGAAGCACACCATTGTTATAAATCCCGCTGCTCCTTTTATGAACGATAATCGAGATTCTTCGTTCGGGGGTTATATCATCAAAATAAATCCCACGCTTGAATGAATCTTCTCATATTTCTTTTCAACTGAAGTCTAAAACGATCAATTCCAAATGGTGTCAAGAGAATAATTTCCCCCAAGTAGATGAATTGATGCAGTCAGTCTCTTAGACTAGAGCTCACGAACCCGAATACACATATACCCGAAGACAGAGAAACTTATACCATCGAAGTAGCAGATTAAGTCCGATAGCCAAAGAATAACCCCGATGTATACTTTTCTCTCCCCTGATGATAGTGTATGAAGCTCAAGAACCCGAAGTACCCGAATGCCCAAAGAGAGAATAACCGATAACATTGAAGAATCAGGCCGAATCACTGATTATCTCTGCGGAGGACAATCTCTACGGATGTCAACTCCGGAATAAGTGATTATATCTCTGAATCACTAATTAAGCACTCAAGTGAAACAGATGAGCGTCCCCAATGTACACAATCTCTCTCCCCTGATGATTGCGATAGCATCGAAATCATCACACACTTGTGTACCTCTTTTATCACCAGAAACTAACTCTTCCATCTCTTCCCCCACATAGTTGGAATAAGAACATTAAACGCCATAAGTCAAACCTTGAGTTTCTCTACGGTAATGACATTTGTCTTCCCGGGATTTCTTCAATCACTTAGAAGTATTAAGTTCATCAAGTTTGCTCGCGTTTAGATGCGTGTCTCCTTCCCCCTTGCTGGTTTTGATACTTCAGAATCAGCAACACATAATAAGCCCATATACTTCAAATCTTTTGAGAAGATCGCTTGAAGTCTTTGTGAGAATAAACTTGCTGAAGTACAGTGTGAGCAAGTCTAATTAGGGATTAAATCTTACATTTCACTCTCCCCCAATTAGTTCTCTCCCCTAATCTGACAATCTATAAATAAATGTCATGAATAAGAAGAAGTCTTTGGATACTCAAATGCAACTCGTCTTTAGTCTTCTAACATGCAGCAGAAAATGTAGAACTGACTCTAGACTCGACCTTCTTCTAGATTGTCCGTTTGGGGAAAATAATGTTAACATCTTCTTCTCACCAAATGCATTCTCGTTAACTTAGATGTAGCAAATCCCCTTAACTCAAATCCCTCCCAATCAAACAAGAACAGAAAGATGTTCATCAAGGAAATCAGCCCCGCAACTGGAAGCACTTTGTCATTAATCTCATTAGTCTGTGAGAAGATGTCAACCAACGGCTCTTAGAAGAGTACTCTTGCTTCGTTAATATGTTAGTCATAATCTGTTTTCTGTTGGTCAATTATGTGATTCCGATCTAGAGGTGGCCTTCAGAAAACACTCTTGCGTTGATAGAGAACTAGATGGTGTGGAACTTTTAAGAGGAATACGTTTTACAAACTTATACACCATCATCTCTATCGAAGACATGATGAAGATGACCCGACAAGAAGAAGCTCGGTTCTTCCAATAGTTAGGAGCCGTATGACCATTTATTATCAGATATCAATCAACCATGCAGTATTATCACACTTCTTCTCCCCCTCAAGAATTGCATATGGAGATGCCATTCTTGATTAAGTAAGTGAATATCATCCAAAAGTATTCTATTCACACTTCTCCCCCGCAAAATTTAGCACATGATGTCGCCATCGTCATTATATTGAGCAAGTGGAATAAGAGTACTAGCAACGGTAGTTCGGTTCACTTGATGACTTAGCGCGCATGGAAAAAGCATGAAGCATGTTGTTGAGAATGGTCATAATAAGAAGATTTCTCTTCTTTTGAAGATAATGCGCACTGAAGCGTACACATTTCTTTTCTTTGAGGAACGAGGCTTGAACTGTTGTGTTCAAACGTCATAAGAAGATTTCTCTTCTTCAGAAGATAATGCGCACTGAAACGTACACATTTCTTTTCTTTAGAGTACGAGGCTTGAACTGTTGTGTTCAAACTTCATTATCTCTCTATTTTCATCTACTCTTGGCAAACTTGTTATCAATCCCGTTATCATTCAGTAGGCTCTTTGTCGTGACAACTGATGGTGAAAATCCAATATGATGAATTTGACCTTGAAGTAAACTAACCCGAACTCGTGACTTAAACTTGCACATATGTAACAAAGAGCGGTGCTGATACTTCATCCTCCATTGAATCTCTAGGTACTCTATACTCTTCATCCAACCAACCATCAAGTATAAGACGTACATCACCTCTTGAAAATCCACAATTGAATGTGACACTGAGCACTACAACGTAACTCCTTAAAGTGATAGTTATTTTGTGGTGATAAGAGCCCAATTCCCCCAAGTGGTAAAAGAAAAGGAAAAAGTCACCCAACAATAACTAGATTTCCAAGTCTTCGTTTTTTTATAATAAGCTCGAACAAGGATCTTGAAGAATCTTCATTCAACCTTCCCCGATACCTTCAGATACTAAGTACACTCGCCCGTGATATTTCACTTCAACCTCAAATAAATAATAGTGAATTAACCCTGTTGTCACATCTTCTAGTTAAAAGCTCACATCTAGCCTCCTTTGACGTTTTAAGTGAACTATGATAATGGTTTTCATCCCGACCATGGTTAAAAGCACATAACCCCATAAAACCTTGTAATAACCAAACTGCCATGAACAATATCCAAACACACATCCAATACATGAAGTACACCCTTTTATCCCTTCTTCGAAGTAGAAACTGTAGCACCAGCATCAGATAAGATCCCGAAATTCTTATGGTTTAAACCGAGAAATAGTTTCTTTCACAGGATTTTACAAAACCAAGAATAAACCGCAAGATAGATCTGGAAATGCACATTACTTTAACCAGGATGTTTCCATTGTCACGGGATTTTACAAGTCTATGATTTAAACCGAGAAATAGATTCTTTCACGGGATTTTACAAAATCAAGACAAAACCGTACACAATGTAAGCTTGAATGTGTTATGACAACTTTGGTTTCGGTGAATATCTGTTTTAGGGGAACATGCAGCGGTTCTTCAATGATTCATTTTCCAACATCAACACATTGGTAAACACATCTTCCACATATTCTGACGGCTATTGCTGTGACCACTTGGTGAAGTAAACCCGATATACCAAACTTGATCATGAAGTAGAATTCCCCAGATATGTTACTTAAGCTTGTACTAATCCTCGTGAAAAAGAAACGGTGTACCCAATGTACAAAACCTCTTGACATTCTCAATTGTGTGAGACACCGAAGTGATAGCTATGTTGTGGGTTAAGCGAGAAAGAATCACAAACGTAACTAAATAGCCAAGTCTTTATCACACTCTATAAATGCTCAAACGAGTCATCTTCGCGGAAGGGTAGAAAGAAAGAAGACGAAATAAGTAAACGTGCCCGGGAAAACTTCACTTCAAATCCAAACACGAAATACCGTATAAAACCCCGTAGTCAACCAATTTCCAAAAACAATACAAGCCGTGACGTAATATCTTTCTTGAGAAATATATAAACCAAAGTATCAATCTGCATAACACAATCACACTCATCAACAAATCTCATAACCCAATCAAGTCTCATTAACAGCACTCATCATCATCTCGTAATTTGCACGTCTCAAAACAAATCTCATAACATCTCGTTATTGCAATTCTCATGATCAATTAATACCACGCACGTCTCAAATATCATAATATCACTTCAAAAACTCACATAAATGATTGAATGATTCAACGTCCAATAATTACCAACCTTAGAATTAAAGTCCAATAATACACAATCCCACATTCGGTCCAACACACAGAAACTTACCCCGGATCCAATTCAACCTCATGTTAACTAAACCAGCACACATCAAATTCAATCCTATATCCGAGTTTAATCATAGTCAAACAACACACTTTCTCATATTGTATCAAAATAATTTGTATCACACCAATCCGGATAACAATATTCATCATATACATCGCAAGTAAAGTAGCACTTGGCCCAAGTCTTCTCATAAATTATTTGCAATGTTCTCCATATCAATTTCCCGGTATTCGACCAATTTGTATACCATCCCAGCCCATGAATGAAACCAACACTAAGCCCAAGAAAAGTGATATTCGGTTGGGCCATGGAATCACACCCGTTCATACTTCACATCCAAAAATAAAAAAAACATGAAGCCCAACTAGTGAACTGATATCATTATACCCTAATAATCGGGTATATAACCACACTTCTCACACCACTACTTACCCTAAAATCTCTCACAGTATCCGCCCCCTTTTCAGCTTCAAACCCTAAACACTCTCATTCTCATCCCTAGTATGCTTGAGGAGCATGTGATTTGAGTGAATTAGTTGAGATGGGGGCGTACGTTTTATGTGAAAAGTCATTCAAGAAAGGCCTAGCCACAGGGATGGCTCGAAGGTCAATGATTCGAATGTCATTGAATCGCCACAGGGATGGCCTATCGATGGGAACCTTTAGTAGCAGCCATGGGTCACGGTAGGTTTTTCTTTGTACCTTATATTTATCTTTTCATGTATATAACGAACCAAAGATGGATGTAACATACTTGTTAAGATCCATTCTTTTGATGTTCGAATAAGAAGTAGAAGCAATCTTCAAAAAGGATCTATGATGATTTTCCATTGTGGTTTTCCACGAGAGAAGTAATCTAAGATCGTGTACATGCTTTCCATTGCAGTTAGGGTCGATCTTTGAATATCAATTTTAAAACGAATCATGGTATAAGAAATAACATCGTTGTTATTTTCTTATCATTGTACATTCGAAGATTAAGGTAAAATGAAACCAATGATGAGAGTCTATTTCATGTATGACTCTTGATAGTCTTGATGTTCTTTTATATCACACGAAAAAGATGGTCTGAGGTCTTGTGAAGATCGATTTGGTCGATGATGATCTGAGTTCAACGAAGCCACATCTTTGAAAGATTGTGAAAAGAATTGAACCACCTGAGATCTCATATAGATTTTTGTTTGTCCGAGTCTTGGTTTTATTTTGGAGAGGAGATATAGGTTAGATATGGATTGGATGTTGATGTTGAGATGAGTTTGACATAAGATTATATATATATATTTTTTCTTAATGTTTATCTTGGACTGAAATGTTTTGCAACTTCATTATCTTTTTCAATTCGCTTACATTTAAGCACAAGTCGCTTTAAAAAAACTTAGATATCTCGCATCTTCCAACTCGCTTATCACAACTCGCTTTAGACTTTAGACAAGTCGCTTTAGATTCTTTAAACAACTCGCTTCAGTAACATAGAACCAACTCGCAACTGTAACAACTCGCACAAAAGCAAGTGCAACTCGCATTGATAAAAAAACATTCAACTCGCTTTTGACCAATAACATTGACAACTCGCTTCTTACACATTGAATCTAGACATAGTCGCAGTCAAAACTGTCAACTCGAATAGATAAATTAGGCAACTCGCTATGATGAAACTTGACCAAAAACGCATTCAAAACTTCACATGTGACCAGCAGATTTGAAATCCTGAAAATAGTGACCACCATATAACATAACACTGCTTTGATACGGTTAAGAACCAGTAAAAACAAATAACACTTTATAACGTGCTCAACCAATTAGACCATTTTAAGTGTTAAGGATTCAAATGAAACTGTTAACATGCTCAAACTGATAACACCCATAAAACCAGTAACACCACATTCGACATAGGCTTAAAACACAATCACAACCGCATCAACCACGCATCAAAACAAGTTTCCAAGCACCATTCGAATCAAACCACATACAACAAAAACCACATAAACCGCATAACAAAAACCAACCAAGCCGCATTAAAAACCATTTGAATCAACACAAACAACAAAACCTAGGCTCTGATGCCAATTGTAGGATTGTGAATAATATGTTGTTTGATGATTTGGGTGGTCTAGGATTATGATGATATAAGAAAGCCATTAGAGAGATGAAGAGAGTAGAGAGGATGTTTCTTGAAAGAGAGTTGTTATACAAAAAGTGAAAGGTTAGATTCAAGAAGCAACACCCTTCCCTTAGAGGGAAGGGTATTTATAGTTACAAACTAAACGACCTCATGACGGCCTGTGGATCAGGTATATACAGTGGGTAAAGACCCGTCCTTCCTCCACGGTGTTACACTAAACTAATCTACGCTACAAAGTAACTAATAAACTACTAAATAACGTAAATAACGACATGTCTATGAGCTAACTTGTGCTAGATAATATTTGGGGAGACCGACTCTTCACAATGGAATTTCTAATTCCTAACATGACTAATCGATAGATACACAATGGTAGGCTATTTGGGTGATAATCCTATAATATTTCCTTCTAAAACTGAAAAGTCCAAATACATCAAGCTAACTCAACATACCTCGTCTATGGTCTCGAAATGATGCAAAGGCCAAGTTCTAAAGTTTACAAGCTACCGGCACACTCATAATTTGGTGGATTTGGGGTAAAATATTAGACACGGATAAGGCTAATCTCACCATATAATAACAAGGGTTGTATGTGCTCGGCTAAGGTCTAATCTAGTTAGGTTAAGAAAAACATGTCAAAATTTTTAAAAATGACATAATTTTTCAAAATAAACTAGAATAACTAGGGCAAAATAATGTTCAAGAGATAATTCTACTCCCGTCCCCCCACTTGAATTGTACAAAGTCCCTTTTGTACTAAGAATTAAATAAAGGTGAAGAGAAAAGTAGAATTAGAGCGAGAACTTCCCTGAAATTTGCTGCATAAAGAAAGAAGGCCACGAAAAAGAGACGTGCCTTCGTATAAGCATCCATGAGCAAACTTCAATCCCTGAAATCACACTACCGACAAGCATAATTCTAAAAAGAAAAAATGAAAAATGAAAAATGAAAAACAAACCTAACTCACTTTCATTGGAATCACGGTTGCATTTAGCATATGCAACAAGCCTTTTAAACCACTTGGTGTCCCAAGTGGACGAGTGAAGTCTCGTGAGGGTATACAGGGAACACACCCACAAAGTTCATTTAAAATACTAATACAAGGTTATTGTGTTTAAAATGAAAGAATTAAAGCAGAGGAAGGTTATGTAACACCCCGAAATTTGGGTCCAGCGGAAGCATACGAAACTTTGGGTGCTACAATCTTGGTATCACAACATAAGGTACAAAGAATGGTTTTTATCCTATTTATTTAGAATAAGATTCATTAATTGAAAACATTAAGTTTACATTAATGAAAGTAATGTGGAAGTAGGCCCAAAAGATAATTAAAGCAGTCCCATTAATTCATCAGAGTCGCCTATGACCATGCCCCTTGCCAAGCGTCTTCCAATAGTGAGCTATCGCCTTAATCCTGAGAACACATGCTAAAAAGGTCAGCTTATGCTGGTGAGTTCATAGGTTTAAGTTCAATTAAAACATAGTGGACCTGTAGGAGTTGATTTGTTGTGCAAGACATAAGATAGATATACATCAATCACAAACCATATCATATCCGAAATCACAATCCATATCACGCATCCAGTGATCACACGGGCCCAGCGACTCTAGTCCAGCACTGTCGTGGCAAAGTCTAGAACAATTGCCAACCCCGGACTAGGTCGAGGTAGAAGTCTACTCTTAGCTAGGCAACAGTTATAGCAATTAGGATTGCTACCCTAGTCTAAGGCAACGACTACCACACATCTATCTAAACAGTCAAGCACATAAGCAAATCCAAATGGTTTTAAAGGTCCAAAAATAGTAGCATGATTCTCACCCCAATTTAGTTAAAAATGTAGATAAAAATGGGGCTATGAAACTCACCTTAGCCACAGCAATGCACTATTCACTATTAACATGACTGGCATCTAAAGCTAATCTCCATGACATCCAAATGAACGTACGACGAGTACGATATAATAGAAGTGATGCAATCTAATGCGTATACGATAATCTTAAAATATAGCTCATATGATTAAGAAATTGATAAAAGTATTGTGTCGTAGTTTTCGTGGATCATTCATGTTGTTACTTTCAAAAGCATTATCGTTCCCAAAAGTTTATAATTAATATCTCAAAAGTTTAGTTTTAACGCTTCGTGTAGTGGTAAGAAACATAGACTCGACGTACAACTCATGCGAAAAAGAAGAGGACGTAGACAAAGTTGAGACATACAGACCATAACTCACGCCAAAAAGGAAAAGACATTGACAAAGTCAAGAAATACTGACAATACTCAAGCTAGTCAAAGACTAGGTAATGATGACAAATATTTATTAAGTATAAATATATTAACTTGTTTCCCCATAATCCCCAAACGTACAATAAAAGATAAGTTTCCATTTATCACTTGATTAATAAAGGTGTCACATTCGTTACTCACAATTTATACAAGTTTAAAATGAAATACTTCATATCGGTTATACTACAAAGTACCTTATAAATGACACGCTCGCTTACACAACGTTCCAAAATCCTTATGACTTTAATAAGTTATCTTATCAAAATAACATTTTCCGATAGTTTATAAAAGTTAACTCGTATTCATAAAACATGAGTTATTATCGTAGTAGGTAAAAGTTTATAATTAAACAAAACCGTATTCATTGACAATATATATCTAATTATCTCGTTATTAGTTAATACGTGACGATAAAGCATTTAGGCTCGTTGTAAATCTAATATATCAAACTCACATCGAGTCTAACATATGGTATTCGGTTAGTTCAATACGTTTAATAAAGTTTAACTCATAATCAAAATAGACCGTATCTCAAGTGTTACTTCAAGTTTATAAACCGTATTAAATGTTATAACGTAAACGTAATACTCGACATTACTCATAAATTGCCTACTTAGTTCCCAATGTTCATTACTTTGTTTTACAAATATTTACGCCTCTTTAACTCATGTTTTATATCGTTTATCCGATAGTTCTATTCCGGTTATCGTTGTATAGTGATTTGTTACTGATAAGGTTTTAAAATTTACCTTTTTGAGGGGTCATTTAAGCCCTTATTTGATCACTTTTGTATCCGTTATTACTTAATATCGTTCGTTTTCACTTTTTAGGTCTCTTGAAGGCAAATTGCTGTAATGGCACTTATTTGGACGAAAAGGCGCGAATATGCGAAGAAAATGACCAAAGTTAAGAATCAAGACACTCAAAGCTGCTGAATGACAAGGTGACGGCGTCACAGCTTATACACGACGCCGTCGGAGGATTTTGTGACGGGACAGAAGCCAAAACTCTTATTTTCAAGTGACGACGTCAAGTTATAAAAGAGTAGGCCGTCGCAACCCAGACGGCCTAGATTTGATCCAGACGGCGTCAGAAGCTAAGGAGGACGGCGTCACAAGCACAAGGTGACGCCGTCGCTAGTCTAACGTGGCCAAGACGAAACCCTAATGACGGCGATCCGAGGGCGTCACAAAACATAAGGTGACGCCGTCGCATATGTAATCTTATATATAGAATCCGAATTTTTCAGTATTAGTGGGTAGTCTTTTGGAGTAAAAACCTAAACTGAACCAAGGCAGTCTTGTACAGTATTTAAGGGTTCCAAACACTATCTTACATCAAGATAAGTGCTTTACTTCATTAATACAATTATGTCTTTGATTATTTGTGTGTATGCTTGCATGTTCTCCATGTCCGGCTAATTTACTTGTGTGTTTGCTTAGGGAATATGAAACTTAATTATTGAATATTGATTTGTTGTCTCTTATCTTAGTTGATTAATGATCTAGTAATGCGATAGGTCATTCGTTGTGTACTTAATGCTTGATTAATTGATTTGTCGTTTTCGTAGTACAAGATATTTTCCGAAGAAATACAAAGGAATGTATTTCCCGAGTCGTTCTCCCAACGAGGGATGAATGGAGTAAACAACTCACGTCGCGTGATTCGGGATTTGAATAGTTAAAAGAGATTTTTGAGGATTTCTAAACTACGGGATAAGCAATAGTAAAGGGAAGCAATAAAAACAACTACATCTATAATGCAAACAAGGAATTACGACTAAATATGCAAATTATAACTAAAAACCGCGATAAACGTAATTAATAAAACGCGAATTAAAATGCAACTACTCTAATTTTAACCCGTAAAAATGATCTACTATTTTTCTACAGCAAAAAATGATATTTCAAAATTATTTGAAATTTAAAACTATTTTTTTTGGGTTTTTCTTGATTTATTTTGAATTAAAAACTAATTTTAAACATTTAAAATAGTGCTAAAATACTAAAAATTAGGAAAACATGCAAGAAAATTACAAAACTACTTTTCAAAAATCAAATTTAACTAAAAAGATTTTTCAAAACTGGAATCACATTTTTCTGACTTTTTCCATAATTATTATGAATTTAATACTATTTAAAACTAATTAATTCCTAGAAAATACTAATTAAGCTAATAAAATTCTGGAAAAATACTTTTTATGACTTTTTGAATATTCTAAACCTAAGAAAATTGAAATTGCATTTTTCAGAACATTTTATGAATTATTTGTATTAAAAGCTAATTAAAAAGCCTATAAAATAAAATTAAATGCAGAAAAATAGGAAATAAGCTTGGAAAATTATGAAAACTTCCAGTAAATTATAAAATAACAATGAGAACTAGGGAAAATTAACAGAAACAACTTTGGAGTACAGGAGATATGATTTGGGCTAGAAACTGATGAAAATAAGCACTTGAAATAAGCTAAAAGCTAACTATAAGCTACCACAGACTCAAACTAACCTAAACTAAATAAGATTAAGCTACTGCAACTGAATTGAACCTAAAAAGCACAAGCTAGAGGTATTTAAGCACTATAACAGGTTCTAGCTCTAAATTCCAAACGGCCCTGAACAGCCTACTTTAAGCACTTATTCAGCTGGCTTATAAAAATCCTAAAAATAAACTAAAAATACCCAGCTGTAGATCACCAACTAGAGAACTAATGACCAAAATTTCAGCTTCTAAGGATAAAAAACGAGTGAACTAAAAATATAAAAGTGGAAGCAATTTGCAAGTAAAACTGGATTTTTGACTTTTGAAGACAGGTATGAAAGTTTGACTAATCTGAACTTTGATTGCCACAAACTGATTGTAAATGATGTTATAAGATAAAATGAAACCTTAGCAAGCTAAGTTTAACTACTTATAAACCTAAATGCAAGATTACACTAACTAATTCAAAGAGATAAGAGTACAAGAGCAGATTTATTGCAATATTAACATACGCTATTCTAAGATGCAAGTGAATGACTGAATTTTACTTAATGATGCTAAATAAAGCTAATGCAACCTAACTTATCCTCTGCTTGAACCTTTAACTCAGAATCAAGTGACCGTGCCAAACACTCCTTACTAGCTCTAAACCACTGAAATCCTAAGGCAACTTCAAATCCAGGCCTAATTAGACTACAAACTATATTCAATAACCTCAAATGAACTTTTATGACTCAATTATGCAAACTAGAATGAACCTGACTTAACTAATGTAATACTGATGTTATGCAGATGCTGGAACTAAATGACAGAGATAGAAATTAATGAAAGCAACAAACAAGAAGCTGAGATTTAGCAAAATTACACTATAATGAACATAAATTGAACTAATCTAGCAATGAAGACAGAGCTAAACAGATTTAAAAGGAGAATATGGAACTCACAATTGTACAGCCACAATGGCTTGCCAAACAACACAAAATAACCACTACCTAAAATGCTTTTCAACCCAACTCCAACTAGTTTCAACCCAATTCCATGACTGTAACACCAGCAAATCAGATCCAAATGATTGAGATGACTGCAGTTTGACTTTTGTTGACCAAGTTGAGATTTATTGACTGTTTTGTGAAATTTGAAATAAAACCAGATTAATGCTTAGATAAGCTCACATTAAGCTATAGTTGGCTTATGTGAGCTTATAAGATCAAGTAAAAGAGGTTGTAACAAAGAGTAAAAGCAACAAAAATTAATTCAAAGAAACTGAAATTTGCATTAAGTAGATTAAAAGTACAATTCAAAAACTGAGATTACAAAGATGATTTAACTTTAATAAAACAGTAAATTGACAAAAGTAAAATGGTCTAAGCTTTCTAAATACTTGTAAAACTGGACGAAATTGCTCTTGTGATGCTCAAGGGTATTTATAGCTAATGAGGAGCGTGGGTCTTGATCTCAGAACCTTCTGGGACTTGTAATCTTGACCATTGAAAGCTGCTTCAATCTTAAGCACCATTTTGGATCGTTGGATCATGTAATCTTACTCAAGAGCACACGGATAGCCACCGTGGCTTACTGCACGTGTCAGAGGGATGTAAGATGGTTCTAGAATCTTAAATGATTGGGTAATTATTTGTTAAGGCAGGGTAAATGTAAAATAGGAAGGGTAACAGTAAACATGGTGGTTATTCAGGTTTGGGCGCGTACAAGCTTTGGGGGAGAGGTTTTTTATTCGTTATTTGACTAGGGGTAGGATTGTTTGACCGGGTAAGAGTTAAATGGGGAAAGGGTTGGACTAAATGGTGTAACAATGGGCTTGGGGTTGTTTGTTTATTTTAGTGGACTTGGACTTTTAAATATTGGTATCCGAATTTAACAAAGACCATTCATGTAATTTAACCATAAGGACCAATGATGTAAAATCTGAAAGTGTAAGGGTGAAATGGGTAAATGGGTAGGTGAGGGGTACAAAGTGTATATGTGAGTAAGTTACAATATGGGAAAGTTGAGGGGTTGTTGTGTAAATTTGGAAAAGTGATGGTGAAAGTGAGAAAAATCCCCGAACATGATCCACAACTCCGTAATTTGATCTTTTAAGCATCAAAGTCCCATAAAACTACATCCCGTCATCGGCTTTTGCACTCTTCTCTCTCTCGTGCTCGGTTTTCTTCGGTTTTGGCTTTCTTTTGCGTGTTTTGACATATCCGTACCTGCACATGCATAAACTCAAGAAAACAACAAATATTAGCAATAAAAGGCTCTTTCTTGGTTATTTTGGGTCTATATTTGATAAAGAAATGATATGTGTTTAAGCACATATCAAAATACCCCAGACGAGACCATTTTCGTGT
The DNA here is from genome assembly GCA_910596185.1 of Chrysanthemum makinoi. Classification (NCBI taxonomy): domain Eukaryota; kingdom Viridiplantae; phylum Streptophyta; class Magnoliopsida; order Asterales; family Asteraceae; genus Chrysanthemum; species Chrysanthemum makinoi. The sequence continues at coordinate 172,481,562 of OU343221.1, read as the reverse complement.
CCCCACACAATGCAATCAACTCACGCTTCTAAAACCAAAGATTTCAATCTCTTTCTACTAAACCTTTGAAGAAGTAGCAAAGATTCCTCAAAAGAGATTAAGAAACCTTAATTCTAAAAACGCCCAGTTTACCTTTTTATTTCACATATAGATATTACGATTAAGCACATTCCGATTATGAGTGACGGTTTGTTGACCTTTCATGTCGATCAATAACTCTAACATTTTTCAAACGACACGTTAGGATCCCGGAGTAGGAAACACAACACAGCGTGAAGTGACCATACGGATAGAATACATCGTCCCTGATTTTTCACAAGTCCCCAAACTAAGCGTAAAATCGAAATCATTGTTAAATATGACTTTAGATGCTAACACTACCCATGGAAGTTACTTGTGTAATTACCTTTTGCTCCCATATTCCTATTTTCCTCTAGATTTTTTTATTTTTGTGAGAAGTGAATTTCTTCAAGTTCTCATTTCGATAACTTTTATTCCGATAAAGATATGAAGCTAAGTCGCTAATTAGTTATCCATCTTCCCTCGAAAACCATTGCACACAAGAATGAGGTCCACATCAAGGTCCTAATTTAACATGATTTAGAGAGATATCTCCCGGATTCAAAGTTTGGCTTAACACTTATTTCAGCACATTTGCATTTTTGCAATTTAGGCCCTTGGTCTTTTCAACCACTAACTCAACGGGATTACCGTTTTATCAGAAGTCTTATTATGACTTTGGATTTTTCCTCTGCCTTTTTGGAAGTCTATGACAACTTTTATGGCTTTGGATTTTTCAACTTTAATACATTTGGGCTTTAATTCATGTTAGTTTTTGTGCCAAACTCCGAATCATACGGCTTTTATAACAATAGAAACAAGAGCAGCAAACTATCAGGAATCAGTTGTCTATTACACCGCAACACTGACAGTACCTTGATGTGTACCCAACTATCATGGGCAGAGATTCTCTAAAGAAGAATAAAGAACTAACTATCGTCAAAAACTCAACATCTCTAATTATTATTAACAAATATGGGGTGAAACAATTTTGTGGGAACAAAAAGCCATAAGTACCTTCGATGGGCTCTAAAGAGAACCAACTACTCCACGCTTAGCATCTAAACTCATAAGTAACTCTATCATTCCTCGATCTCCGCAAATTTAAAATCCCAAATAATGAGATCCGCGGATGCTTAGCCGATAATTTTTAGATTATCTATGGTTAAGGGAACAAGCTAGGGCTCAACACGCCCGGTCAAGTCAGAATTCTATTCCTACTCTCACCAGCGGAAAGTTAACAAGGTGTCAAAACATATATTAATTTAGAAAATGCTTCGTAAAATAATCTCAAGTCTCGCATTTTTAAAGTCACTTATTAGAAACTAGCAAATTATTGTTTAAGCTTCGAATATTTAAAATCACTTAGGGAGACTTGTAAATTCTTGGCCTTGTGAGCTAGAATCGCATTTTATAGCCTCTTGTCTAAGCAATTAGCAAAGACTATTTCAAGAAAACGCATATTTAAAGTAACTTCTAAGAGACTAGCAAGAACTTTTCGATCATAAAACTAGCAAAAGCTTACAAAAATTTTAAATTTTCTCATTTTTGCACAATTTTTTCATTTTCTAAGGAAAAACGGGGTTGCGAGAGTAAACGACAAAAATAAGCAAGTGCGGTCAAATCAAATCGAAGATTACCCACCCCAGACTAAAACGAAACATTGTCCTCAATGTTTAAAGGCAAGGGTAATAACGAAAATCTAAAAGCCGTTTATTAAGTATGCTCAAAGATAAACGTTAGTCGATAAGATTTCGGATATAGGATTTCCATCAGCATCGATCATGAAACTCGAGCAGAGAAAAGACAAACTTCGAGCACGAGAGTCTTCATATCGGGAACATCCTAAACAAAACATCACAAACAACCAAACACGAGAAATCGAAGAGGCTAAACCCTTCACGTCACTTATTAGAAGAAAATAGAAAGAAGATAGAGATAAGCATGGGGTGCCTCCCATGAAGCGCTACTGTTTTTCTTCAACGAGTCGCTAGCCTGACTCGTCCCCGAATTCATTTGTCCTTGGGGAAGAAAATGGTAGAGATACCAGGGTCGAAAATGGTGTCCTCATTCCCGAAGGAATGAGACTGGGTGGGTTGGGTGGATAAGATGTCAGGCTTAAGCACAAACGGGATAACATCCCCCAAACTCACATAAGGTATATGAAAGAATGATTCATCATCCGGTGGTTTTGCGGGATGACGGATCAGAATGAGAATACTCCAAAGAAGACGGGAGCTCTTGGTAAAGGATAAGATGTGAAAGCTCAATAATGAAGGCATCCATCGGAGGATCCTTATCTCGGACAACGTTTTTAGCATAAAGCTCATCTATGTCGAATATCCCGGGGTTGAAAATCTTGTCTTCACATGTCGGCTCAACGGGATAAGTGAGGGTCAACTCAACAGAGGAAGGAGAATCGTCATTAAGCAAGCTTTCAAGAAAAAGGACATCTTGATCAGAGTCGCACCCGTCACTCTCAATACCCGGCGGTATCAAGTCATCAATAGCATCCTCAATGATCGGGTCATTCATCGGAGTATCGGATATATCGCTCAAAACTTTGCTCATATCAACATCGAAGTAGAATCGCTCAAAAATCGGAGGATAAACATCTGCAATAGTGGGATTGCCACTAATCTCTTCATCAAATCGGAAAGTCTCAAGCTCGGGTAAGAAATCACTATCTTTAACGGAGATAGGAGGCGAACTTGAATTATCTTTTAGGGCTTCAATCTTGGAGATGAGAAGATAAACATTCGACAATGTTTCACGTAATGCTTCATCCTCGATCTGAATATCATCGGGCTCAATCTCTTCATCTTCCGGCTCAAAATCATTTTCTTCTTCTATGTGAATGGTCTCAGAAGGTAAATCGTCAACGAAATCGATGTCTCCATAAGAATCATCATCGGAATCGGAGAACACCTCAACATGATCATCGACCTCTTCCAAAAGAACGTCACTTCTCTCAACCTGCGCGAGGGAAGGGGAAGAGTCGGAAATGAAAGGCTCAGAAACGAGAGTGGGAGAAGAATCCGGTGGTGGGACAAGTGGTGCGCTCTGAGAGCTAGCAAGTTCCACCACTTCCGTTGTGGTCTCCGGTTCTTTCTGTTTAGAAATCGTTTTAAGCTCATAGTTTCGTTCCATTTTGTTGTAACTCGACGAACTCGTAACGGCGAATCGTGAAAGATAAGGATCGATTCTAGAATTCTTCGGATTAGAGTCGAGAGTACAAAAGGGAATCACCTCAGGTTCAGAAACATGTTCCATCTCCCTCACCTGAGAGGGAGTAGGAATCGAGGGTTCTTTATACTTATCATTCATTTTTGATATTTTTGACAAGGCTCGAAGTCTTTCAAGTTCGTGATTTAAAGCATTTAGTTCAAAAAAATCATATCCGTGACCCTCGGTGGGTTCTTCGGGTGGCTCCGGAATGGTGTAATCATTTTCCGTAACTTGAACGGGTTCTTCATTAATACTTTGTTGAGCTTCCCATTGATTGAAGAAAGTTTGAAGCATATTTTTAAATTCGATTGTTTGTTTCTCAAACATGTCGTGAATCCAGGAAAAATCGTCCCCAACACCCTCGGTGGGTTCTTCAATCATAGAATCATTATTCACAATCGGCACGGGTTCTTCATAAATAGGATGTATCTCGGGCATACACCGTAGACAACGAAAATCATTCGACGAATCCACCATATCTCCACAACCATAACAATAATATGGATCAAACGAAGATATTTCGGGCTGTGGAGGGTAGTTGGAAAAATTTTGAGGATTATTGAAAGAATTGGGGCACATATGATTATAACACTGAAAATCATATCCCAAACGTGAATCACAACACTGACAGAAATAGTCAAAGGAGTCCATAAGAATCAAATATAAGAGGGATAAGAGGAAAGAATTATCAAATCAGAGGGTAAAAAAGAATATTTTTGGGTTTTTGATAAAAGCAAACGTAAAAGGAAAACAAAATTTGAAAAGGAAAATATTTTTGGGTTTTTATAAAAGAAATATTTACAAAAACAAAACGATAACTTCTCGGGGAAGGATCTTCAAATGCTCGCGAATCGAGACGGAATACGAAAACTCACTTCATGCCCTACCCGGCAGCGGCGCCATTTTTGATTTGTCGTTTTCGTAGTACAAGATATTTTCCGAAGAAATACAAAGGAATGTAATTCCCGGGTCGTTCTCCCAACGAGGGATGAATGGAGTAAACAACTCACGTCGTGTGATTCGGGATTTGAATAGTTAAAAGAGATTTTTGAGGATTTCTAAACTACGGGATAAGCAATAGTAAAGGGAAGCAATAAAAACAACTACATCTATAATGCAAACAAGGAATTGCGACTAAATATGCAAATTATAACCAAAAACCGCGATAAACGTAATTAATAAAACGCGAATTAAAATGCAAACTAAACTATTTTAACCCAATAATGAACCACTATTTTTCTACAGCTAAAAATTATATTTGAAAATTATTTGAAATTTAAAACTAATTTTTTTGGGTTTTTCTTGATTTATTTTGAATTAAAAACTAATTTTAAACATTTAAAATAGTGCTAAAATACTAAAAATTAGGAAAACATGCAAGAAAATTACAAAACTACTTTTCAAAAATCAAATTTAACTAAAAAGATTTTTCAAAACTGGAATCACATTTTTCTGACTTTTTCCCTAATTATTATGAATTTAATACTATTTAAAACTAATTAATTCCTAGAAAATACTAATTAAGCTAATAAAATTCTGGAAAAATACTTTTTATGACTTTTTGAATATTCTAAACCTAAGAAAATTGAAATTGCATTTTTCAGAACATTTTATGAATTATTTGTATTAAAAGCTAATTAAAAAGCCTAGAAAATGAAATTAAATGCAGAAAAATAGCAAATAAGCTTGGAAAATTATGAAAACTTCCAGTCAATTATAAAATAACACTGAGAACTAGGGAAAATTAACAGAAACAACTTTGGAGTACAGGAGATATGATTTGGGCTAGAAACTGATGAAAATAAGCACTTGAAATAAGCTAAAAGCTAACTATAAGCTACCACAGACTCAAACTAACCTAAACTAACTAAGATTAAGCTACTGCAACTGAATTGAATCTAAAAAGCACAAGCTAGAGGTATTTAAGCACTATAACAGGTTCTAGCTCTAAATTCCAAACGACCCTGAACAGCCTACTTTAAGCACTTATTCAGCTGGCTTATAAAAATCCTAAAAATAAACTAAAAATACCCAGCTGTAGATCACCAACCAGAGAACTAATGACCAAAATTTCAGCTTCTAAGGATAAAAAACGAGTGAACTAAAAATATAAAAGTGGAAGCAATTTGCAAGTAAAACTGGATTTTTGACTTTTGAAGACAGGTATGAAAGTTTGACTAATCTGAACTTTGATTGCCACAAACTGATTGTAAATGATGTTATAAGATAAAATGAAACCTCAGCAAGCTAAGTTTAACTACTTATAAACCTAAATGCAAGATTACACTAACTAATTCAAAGAGATAAGAGTACAAGAGCAGATTTATTGCAATATTGACTTACGCTATTCTAAGATGCAAGTGAATGACTGAATTTTACTTAATGATGTTAAATAAAGCTAATGCAACCTAACTTATCCTCTGCTTGAACCTTTAACTCAGAATCAAGTGACAGTGCCAAACACTCCTTACTAGCTCTAAACCACTGAAATCCTAAGGCAACTTCAAATCCAGGCCTAATTAGACTACAAACTATATTCAATAACCTCAAATGAACTTTTATGACTCAATTATGCAAACTAGAATGAACCTGACTTAACTAATGTAATACTGATGTTATGCAGATGCTGGAACTAAATGACAGAGATAGAAATTAATGAAAGCAACAAACAAGCAGCTGAGATTTAGCAAAATTACACTATAATGAACATAAATTGAACTAATCTAGCAATGAAGATAGAGCTAAACAGATTTAAAAGGAGAATATGGAACTCACAATTGTACAGCCACAATGGCTTGCCAAACAACACAAAATAACCACTACCTAAAATGCTTTTCAACCCAACTCCAACTAGTTTCAACCCAATTCCATGACTGTAACACCAGCAAATCAGATCCAAATGATTGAGATGACTGCAGTTTGACTTTTGTTGACCAAGTTGAGATTTATTGACTGTTTTGTGAAATTTGAAATAAAACCAGATTAATGCTTAGATAAGCTCACATTAAGCTATAGTTGGCTTATGTGAGCTTATAAGATCAAGTAAAAGAGGTTGTAACAAAGAGTAAAAGCAACAAAAATTAATTCAAAGAAACTGAAATTTGCATTAAGTAGATTAAAAGTACAATTCAAAAACTGAGATTACAAAGATGATTTAACTTTAATAAAACAGTAAATTGACAAAAGTAAAATGGTCTAAGCTTTCTAAATACTTGAAAAACTGGACGAAATTGCTCTTGTGATGCTCAAGGGTATTTATAGCTAATGAGGAGGGTCCTGATCTCAGAACCTTCTAGGACTTCTAATCTTGACCATTGAAAGCTGCTTCAATCTTAAGCACCATTTTGGATCGTTGGATCATGTAATCTTACTCAAGAGCACACGGATTGCCACCGTGGCTTACTGCACGTGTCAGAGGGATGTCAGATGGTTCTAGAATCTTAAATGATTGGGTAATTATTTGTTAAGGCAGGGTAAATGTGAAATAGGAAGGGTAACAGTAAACATGGTGGTTATTCAGGTTTGGGCGCGTACAAGCTTTGGGGGAGAGGTTTTTTATTCGTTATTTGACTAGGGGTAGGATTGTTTGACTGGGTAAGAGTTAAATGGGGAAAGGGTTGGACTAAATGGTGTAACAATGGGCTTGGGGTTGTTTGTTTATTTTAGTGGACTTGGACTTTTAAATATTGGTATCCGAATTTAACAAAGACCATTCATGTAATTTAACCATAAGGACCAATGATGTAAAATATGAAAGTGTAAGGGTGAAATGGGTAAATGGGTAGGTGAGGGGTACAAAGTGTATATGTGAGTAAGTGACAATATGGGAAAGTTGAGGGGTTGTTGTGTAAATTTGGAAAAGTGATGGTGAAAGTGAGAAAAATCCCCGAACATGATCCACAACTCCGTAATTTGATCTTTTAAGCATCAAAGTCCCATAAAACTGCATCCCGTCATCGGCTTTTGCACTCTTCTCTCTCTCGTGCTCGTGTTTCTTCGGTTTTGGCTTTCTTTTGCGTGTTTTGACATATCCGTACCTGCACATGCATAAACTCAAGAAAACAACAAATATTAGCAATAAACGGCTCTTTCTTGGTTATTTTGGGTCTATATTTGATAAAGAAATGATATTTGTTTAAGCACATATCAAAATACCCCAGACGAGACCATTGTCATGTCCCCACACAATGCAAGCAACTCACGCTTCTAAAACCAAGGATTTCAATCTCTTTTTACTAAACCTTTGAAGAAGTAGCAAAGATTCCTCAAAAGAGATTAAGAAACCTTAATTCTAAAAACGCCCCGTTTACCTTTTTATTTCACATATAGATATTACGATTAAGCACATTCCGATTATGAGTGACGGTTTGTTGAACTTTCATGTCGATCAATAACTCCAACATTTTTCAAACGATACGTTAGGATCCCGGAGTAGGAAACACAACACAGCGTGAAGTGACCATAAGGATAGAATACATCGTCCCTGATTTTTCACAAGTCCCCAAACTAAGCGTAAAATCGAAATCATTGTTAAATATGACTTTAGATGCTAACACTACCCTTGGAAGTTACTTGTGTAATTACCTTTTGCTCCCATATTCCTATTTTCCTCTAGATTTTTTTATTTTTGTGAGAAGTGAATTTCTTCAAGTTCTCATTTCGATAACTTTTATTCCGATAAAGATATGAAGCTAAGTCGCTAATTAGATATCCATCTTCCCTCGAAAACCATTGCACACAAGAATGAGGTCCACATCAAGGTCCTAATTTAACATGATTTAGAGAGATATCTCCCGGATTCAAAGTTTGGCTTAACACTTATTTCAGCACATTTGCATTTTTGCAATTTAGGCCCTTGGTCTTTTCAACCACTAACTCAACGGGATTACCGTTTTATCAGAAGTCTTATTATGACTTTGGATTTTTCCTCTGCCTTTTTGGAAGTCTATGACAACTTTTATGGCTTTGGATTTTTCAACTTTAATACATTTGGGCTTTAATTCATGTTAATTTTTGTGCCAAACTCCGAATCCTACGGCTTTTATAACAATAGAAACAAAAGCAGCAAACAATCAGGAATCAGTTGTCTATTACACCGCAACACTGAAAGTACCTTGATATGTACCCAACTATCATGGGCAAACATTCTCTAAAGAAGAATAAAGAACTAACTATCGTCAAAAACTCAACATCTCTAATTATTATTAACAAATATGGGGTGAAACAATTTTGTGGGAACAAAAAGCCATAAGTACCTTCGATGGGCTCTAAAGAGAACCAACTACTCCACGCTTAGCATCTAAACTCATAAGTAACTCTATCATTCCTCGATCTCCGCAAATTTAAAATCCCAAATAATGAGATCCGCGGATGCTTAGCCGATAATTTTTAGATTATCTATGGTTAAGGGAACAAGCTAGGGCTCAACACGCCCGGTCAAGTCAGAATTCTATTCCTACTCTCACCAGCGGAAAGTTAACAAGGTGTCAAAACATATATTAATTTAGCAAATGCTTCGTAAAATAATCTCAAGTCTCGCATTTTTAAAGTCACTTATTAGAAACTAGCAAATTATTGTTTAAGCTTCGCATATTTAAACTCACTTAGGGAGACTTGCAAATTCTTGGCCTTGTGAGCTAGAATCGCATTTTACAGCCTCTTGTCTAAGCAATTAGCAAAGACTTTCAAGAAAACGCATATTTAAAGTAACTTCTAAGAGACTAGCAAGAACTTTTCGATCATAAAACTAGCAAAAGCTTACAAAAATTTTAAATTTTCTCATTTTTGCACAATTTTTTCATTTTCTAAAGAAAAACGGGGTTGCGAGAGTAAACGACAAAAATAAGCAAGTGCGGTCAAATCAAATCGAAGATTACCCACCCCAGACTAAAACGAAACATTGTCCTCAATGTTTAAAGGCAAGGGTAATAACGAAAATCTAAAAGCCGTTTATTAAGTATGCTCAAAGATAAACGTTAGTCGATAATATTTCGGATATAGGATTTCCATCAGCATCGATCATGAAACTCGAGCAGAGAAAAGACAAACTTCGAGCACGAGAGTCTTCATATCGGGAACATCCTAAACAAAACATCACAAACAACCAAACACGAGAAATCGAAGAGGCTAAACCCTTCACGTCACTTATTAGAAGAAAATAGAAAGAAGATAGAGATAAGCATGGGGTGCCTCCCATGAAGCGCTACTATTTTTCTTCAACGAGTCGCTAGCCTGACTCGTCCCCGAATTCATTTGTCCTTGGGGAAGAAAATGGTAGAGATACCAGGGTCAAAAATGGTGTCCTCATTCCCGAAGGAATGAGACTGGGTGGGTTGGGTGGATAAGATGTCAGGCTTAAGCACAAACGGGATAACATCCCCCAAACTCACATAAGGTATATGAAAGAATGATTCATCATCCGGTGGTTTTGCGGGATGACGGATCAGAATGAGAATACTCCAAAGAAGACGGGAGCTCTTGGTAAAGGATAAGATGTGAAAGCTCAATAATGAAGGCATCCATCGGAGGATCCTTATCTCGGACAACGTTTTTAGCATAAAGCTCATCTATGTCGAATATCCCGGGGTTGAAAATCTTGTCTTCACATGTGGGCTCAACGGGATAAGTGAGGGTCAACTCAACAGAGGAAGGAGAATCATCATTAAGCAAGCTTTCAAGAAAAAGGACATCTTGATCAGAGTCGTACCCATCACTCTTAATACCCGACGGTATCAAGTCATCAATAGCATCCTCAAATGATCGGGTCATTCGTCGGAGTATTGGATATATCGCTCAAAACTTTGCTCATATCAACATCGAAGTAGAATCGCTCAAAAATCGGAGGATAAACATCTGCAATAGTGGGATTGCCACTAATCTCTTCATCAAATCGGAAAGTCTCAAGCTCGGGTAAGAAATCACTATCTTTAATGGAGATAGGAGGCGAACTTGAATTATCTTTTAGGGCTTCAATCTTGGAGATGAGAAGATAAACATTCGACAATGTTTCACGTAATGCTTCATCCTCGATCTGAATATCATCGGGCTCAATCTCTTCATCTTCCGGCTCAAAATCATTTTCTTCTTCTATGTGAATGGTCTCAGAAGGTAAATCGTCAACGAAATCGATGTCTCCATAAGAATCATCATTGGAATCGGAGAACACCTCAACATGATCATCGACCTCTTCCAAAAGAACGTCACTTCTCTCAACCGGCGTGAGAGAAGGGGAAGAGTAGGAAATGAAAGGCTCAGAAACGAGAGTGGGAGAAGAATCCGGAGGTGGGACAAGTGGTGCGCTCTGATAGCTAGCAAGTTCCACCACTTCCGTTGTGGTATCCGGTTCTTTCTGTTAAGAAATCGTTTTAAGCTCATAATTTCGTTCCGTTTTGTTGTAACTCGACGAACTCGTAACGGCGAATCGTGAAAGATAAGGATCGATTCTAGAATTCTTCGGATTAGAGTCGAGAGTACAAAAGGGAATCACCTCAGGTTCAGAAACATGTTCCATCTCCCTCACCTGAGAGGGAGTAGGAATCGAGGGTTCTTTATACTTATCATTCATTTTCGATATTTTTGACAAGGCTTGAAGTCTTTCAAGTTCGTGATTTAAAGCATTTAGTTCAAAAAAATCGTATCCGTGACCCTCGGTGGGTTCTTCGGGTGGCTCCGGAATGGTGTAATCATTTTCCGTAACTTGAACGGGTTCTTCATTAATACTTTGTTGAGCTTCCCATTGATTGAAGAAAGTTTGAAGCATATTTTTAAATTTGATTGTTTGTTTCTCAAACATGTCGTGAATCCAGGAAAAATCATCCCCGACACCCTCGGTGGGTTCTTCAATCATAGAATCATTATTCACAATCGGCACGGGTTCTTCATAAATAGGATGTATCTCGGGCATACACCGTAGACAACGAAAATCATTCGACGAATCAACCATATCTCCACAACCATAACAATAATATGGATCAAACGAAGATATTTCGGGCTGTGGAGGGTAGTTGGAAAAATTTTGAGGATTATTGAAAGAATTGGGGCACATATGATTATAACACTGAAAATCATATCCCAAACGTGAATCACAACACTGACAGAAATAGTCAAAGGAGTCCATAAGAATCAAATATAAGAGGGATAAGAGGAAAGAATTATCAAATCAGAGGGTAAAAAAGAATATTTTTGGGTTTTTGATAAAAGCAAACGTAAAAGGAAAACAAAATTTGAAAAGGAAAATATTTTTGGGTTTTTATAAAAGAAATATTTACAAAAACAAAACGATAACTTCTCGGGGAAGGATCTTCAAATGCACGCGAATCGAGACGGAATACGAAAACTCACTTCATGCCCTACCCAGCAGCGACGCCATTTTTGATTTGTCGTTTTCGTAGTACAAGATATTTTCCGAAGAAATACAAAGGAATGTATTTCCCGGGTCGTTCTCCCAACGAGGAATGAATGGAGTAAACAACTCACGTCGTGTGATTCGGGATTTGAATAGTTAAAAGAGATTTTTGAGGATTTCTAAACTACGGGATAAGCAATAGTAAAGGGAAGCAATAAAAACAACTACATCTATAATGCAAACAAGGAATTACGACTAAATATGCAAATTATAACTAAAAACCGCGATAAACGTAATTAACAAAACGCGAATCAAAATGCAAACTAAACTATTTTAACCCAATAATGAACCACTATTTTTCTACAGCTAAAAATTATATTTGAAAATTATTTGAAATTTAAAACTAATTTTTTTTGGGTTTTTCTTGATTTATTTTGAATTAAAAACTAATTTTAAACATTTAAAAATGTGCTAAAATACTAAAAATTAGGAGAACATGCAAGAAAATTACAAAACTACTTTTCAAAAATCAAATTTAACGAAAAAGATTTTTCAAAACTGGAATCACATTTTTCTGACTTTTTCCCTAATTATTATGAATTTAATACTATTTAAAACTAATTAATTCCTAGAAAATACTAATTAAGCTATTAAAATTCCTAGAAAATACTAATTAAGCTAATTAATTCCTAATAAAATTGAAATTGCATTTTTCAGAACATTTTATGAATTATTTGTATTAAAAGCTAATTAAAAAGCCTAGAAAATGAAATTAAATGCAGAAAAATAGCAAATAAGCTTGGAAAATTATGAAAACTTCCAGTCAATTATAAAATAACAATGAGAACTAGGGAAAATTAACATAAACAACTTTGGAGTACAGGAGATATGATTTGGGCTAGAAACTGATGAAAATAAGCACTTGAAATAAGCTAAAAGCTAACTATAAGCTACCACAGACTCAAACTAACCTAAACTAACTAAGATTAAGCTACTGCAACTGAATTGAACCTAAAAAGCACAAGCTAGAGGTATTTAAGCACTATAACAGGTTCTAGCTCTAAATTCCAAACGACCCTGAACAGCCTACTTTAAGCACTTATTCAGCTGGCTTATAAAAATCCTAAAAATAAACTAAAAATACCCAGCTGTAGATCACCAACCAGAGAACTAATGACCAAAATTTCAGCTTCTAAGGATCAAAAACAAGTGAACTAAAAATATAAAAGTGGAAGCAATTTGCAAGTAAAACTGGATTTTTGACTTTTGAAGACAGGTATGAAAGTTTGACTAATCTGAACTTTGATTGCCACAAACTGATTGTAAATGATGTTATAAGATAAAATGAAACCTCAGCAAGCTAAGTTTAACTACTTATAAACCTAAATGCAAGATTAAACTAACTAATTCAAAGAGATAAGAGTACAAGAGCAGATTTATTGCAATATTGACTTACGCTATTCTAAGATGCAAGTGAATGACTGAATTTTACTTAATGATGCTAAATAAAGCTAATGCAACCTAACTTATCCTCTGCTTGAACCTTTAACTCAGAATCAAGTGACCGTGCCAAACACTCCTTACTAGCTCTAAACCACTGAAATCCTAAGGCAACTTCAAATCCAGGCCTAATTAAACTACAAACTATATTCAATAACCTCAAATGAACTTTTATGACTCAATTATGCAAACTAGAATGAACCTGACTTAACTAATGTAATACTGATGTTATGCAGATGCTGGAACTAAATGACAGAGATAGAAATTAATGAAAGCAACAAACAAGCAGCTGAGATTTAGCAAAATTACACTATAATGAACATAAATTGAACTAATCTAGCAATGAACATAGAGCTAAACAGATTTAAAAGGAGAATATGGAACTCACAATTGTACAGCCACAATGGCTTGCCAAACAACACAAAATAACCACTACCTAAAATGCTTTTCAACCCAACTCCAACTAGTTTCAACCCAATTCCATGACTGTAACACCAGCAAATCAGATCCAAATGATTGGGATGACTGCAGTTTGACTTTTGTTGACCAAGTTGAGATTTATTGACTGTTTTGTGAAATTTGAAATAAAACCAGATTAATGCTTAGATAAGCTCATATTAAGCTATAGTTGGCTTATGTGAGCTTATAAGATCAAGTAAAAGAGGTTGTAACAAAGAGTAAAAGCAACAAAAATTAATTCAAAGAAACTGAAATTTGCATTAAGTAGATTAAAAGTACAATTCAAAAACTGAGATTACAAAGATGATTTAACTTTAATAAAACAGTAAATTGACAAAAGTAAAATGGTCTAAGCTTTCTAAATACTTGAAAAACTGGACGAAATTGCTCTTGTGATGCTCAAGGGTGTTTATAGCTAATGAGGAGCTTGGGTCTTGATCTCAGAACCTTCTGGGACTTCTAATCTTGACCATTGAAAGCTGCTTCAATCTTAAGCACCATTTTGGATCGTTGGATCATGTAATCTTACTCAAGAGCACACGGATAGCCACCGTGGCTTACTGCACGTGTCAGAGGGATGTCAGATGGTTCTAGAATCTTAAATGATTGGGTAATTATTTGTTAAGGCAGGGTAAATGTGAAATAGGAAGGGTAACAGTAAACATGGTGGTTATTCAGGTTTGGGCGCGTACAAGCTTTGGGGAGAGGTTTTTTATTCGTTATTTGACTAGGGGTAGGATTGTTTGACTGGGTAAGAGTTAAATGGGGAAAGGGTTGGACTAAATGGTGTAACAATGGGCTTGGGGTTGTTTGTTTATTTTAGTGGACTTGGACTTTTAAATATTGGTATCCGAATTTAACAAAGACCATTCATGTAATTTAACCATAAGGACCAATGATGTAAAATCCTAAAGTGTAAGGGTGAAATGGGTAAATGGGTAGGTGAGGGGTACAAAGTGTATATGTGAGTAAGTGACAATATGGGAAAGTTGAGGGGTTGTTGTGTAAATTTGGAAAAGTGATGGTGAAAGTGAGAAAAATCCCCGAACATGATCCACAACTCCGTAATTTGATCTTTTAAGCATCAAAGTCCCATAAAACTGCATCCCGTCATCGGCTTTTGCACTCTTCTCTCTCTCGTGCTCGGTTTTCTTCGGTTTTGGCTTTCTTTTGCGTGTTTTGACATATCTGTACCTGCACATACATAAACTCAAGAAAACAACAAATATTAGCAATAAATGGCTCTTTCTTGGTTATTTTGGGTCTATATTTGATAAAGAAATGATATGTGTTTAAGCACATATCATTAATCTTTGTAAACCTTAGGTTATAGCACCTTGAGCGGTTGTAAGCAAAATTATCCAAAGTGGCCTTAGAGTAAGAGTTTATGATCCCTAGTGGTATTTTGTAGACGAGACCCTTTGGTAACTTCAAAGAGTTAGGGATAAACGCATACCCTACAACTTTAGACACACAACACAATTAAAAATAAGGACGTGACAATTCAACCACCAATAGGAGATAATTAAGGAGTAGTAAAACCTAAGTAAACACATCTTTAAACTATCATACGAGCACACAATAATTAGACATAGACTACATACACCTTAGATTAGATAATTAGATAAGTAGGGTAATCGGTAGCAGTATCAACCCCCCAAATCCAAACCCCGAGATTCGTACTTTTCCATTTCCTAAAAAAACATAAAAAAGATAAAAAATAATCTTCCTCAACCCCAACCTTAGCGTAGTAACTACTCATTAGCATTCCTATTCCCCTAGAGAACGCTATCAATACCCGTGGCTTACCCTAATACTACACTACAATGATTAGGTTCACTGCCTAGGGTGTTATAAAACTTGCTCGAAGAAAAGGAAGTTCCTTTGACCCCAAACGACGCATGTAGCGTTATCAAGTTTTTGGCGCCGTTGCCGGGGAATAGAATAGCTAGTTAGTAGTCCACCTCGTTTAGGTTTCTTTGCTTGATTCCTATCAAGTAAATTTTTCTCATTTTTAGCTTTCTCGTAGTCTATCCCCCTTCTTCGTGACCTTTGTTAGTAAACCCCATCACTTTTCATCATGGAAGGTGATAACCAACCACCATTCATCAACTTACCACCAAATGACCCTCCAAGAGCCCGTACTCTTGGTGAATACTCGAGACCAAGCCACCTAGGCTATAGGAACACCATTAAGCTTCCCGACCAAGCCTAAACTACGGCCCTGCGATCCGACACCATCCGGTTGGTGCAAAACGGATGTGCATTCCATGGACTTCGTTTCGAAGATCCAAATCAGCATCTAAGGGATTTCCTTAAAATTGTCGATTCCATCGACCTTGATGCTACTACTCGGGAGACCACGCGCCTGCGTCTCTTCCAATTTTCTCTACGGGACCAAGCTAGTAATTGGCTTGAGCGACTTCCCGCCGGCTCCATCTCAAGTTGGGATGATCTCACCTCTCGTTTCCTTGCTCAATTTTTCCCACCGGGGAGAACCACTAAACTTAGGAATGACATCTTGATGTTCCAACAACGTCAAGATGAATCTCTCTATGAAGCATGGACTCGATTCAAGGACTTACTTCATAAAGTCCCTCATCACGGCATTGATCTTTGGCTTCAAGTCCAAATCTTTTATGATCATGTCAACTTCCCCACCAAGGGATCCATTGACCAAGCGGCCGGTGGAAAACTTAGTGATCTCACCGCGGAAGAATCATGGGGTATAATAGAGGAACTTGCTCTCTATGACAACGAAAGTTGGAATGACCCCCGTGAGTTGCCCAAAACCGTTAAGGCAATCTCCTTGCCTCCCATTAACTCACAATCTTCCGGCCGTAGGATGATCGAACTTGAAGATCAAGTTAAATTCTTAATGAGTTCCTACGAAAATCCTAAGTCTTCACATCAAGTGAATGAAATCACTCTTCCTTGTGAGTTATGTAGTGGTCCCCATGACACTCGTGATTGCACAAGACTCCCCGAACGAGCTTTTGCGGACTACGCCTCCGTGCGTACCGACGGAGCGGGAGAGAAGTGGTACACTTTCAAGCCCAAACAAAACAACTTAGGAACTCTTACAACCCCTCGTGGAGAAATCACCCTAACGTTAAGTGGAACCAAAACTCAAGCACACCCCAAAGCTCATCTAGTCCACCTAATAGGTTCAATTCTCTAAACACCGGGAACCCCACTGATCTTGAGGCGATTGCATCTAGATTCATGTCATCTCAAGAGACTCGATTGACTAAGCTTGAAGCCGATTTTAAGCAAAGACAAGGTGAGATGACAAACAAGCTTGATGCTCTCTTAAAAGCCTTTAATGAACGGGAAATTGGAGAACTCCCAAGTGATACTATAAAGAACCCAAAAGTGAATTCGATTTCATCGACTTCATGTTCTTGTTCACCATGGGAGAGTCATCCATGCCCCTCACACCCAACGGTTCACTCGGTAAATGCTATCAAAAAAGGTTCCAAGCCATCCAAAATGAGGTACCAAGGCCCTGCACCATTGGTAGAACCTACTCTCGAGAAACCCTTCAACCAAGAACCCAAAACTAGTCTAAAGGAGGAGTACAAGGAACTTCATCAAGAAAAACCGGTTCTTGAAGTCTTAGCTCATGCACCTTATTATAATGCTTTAAAAGAAAAATATGAGTTAGAACTTAAACTTGGAAAACATGGGTCCGCTTTTGTGCGAAATAATTTACCTAAGAAGTTAGATGATCCCAGGCTATTTACTCTTCCGTGTAGGCTTGGAACTTCCAAACCTCTCGATGCTCGAGCCGACTTAGGATCATGCATCAATCTTGTTCCGTTGTCCCTCCATAGAAGCCTTAACTTACGTAAGATAGAACCAACGGAAACCATCTTATGTCTAGCAGACGGTAGTGTTGCACATCCGGTAGGAATAATAAAAGACATGGTAGTACATGTAGGAGAGTTGACTCTTTTGGCCGACTTTCATGTGCTAGACATGAATAAGGACCCGACATGCCCATTACTAGTAGGAAGAGGATTCTTAGCTACCGCTAGTGCCATCATCGATTGTAAGATGTCTAAAATAGTGGTAGGAGAGGGGAGTGCTAGGTCCATTTACGATGTCAAAAGGCATACGTACTACAAAGAAGAGGAAATCCCACATGAGATTAGGTTGGATAGGGCGCCTTCTAGATATGGACCTTGGATAGATAAGAACCTCATAGGTCCCCAAAGACCTTTTTACTTAGATGAAGCCTTTGCTAGTATAGCAACTTTCCATGAAAAAGAGATGGCTAGGGACATGGAAGTGAACCCGTTCGAGGACGCCTTAGCATTTAGGAAGATGACCGAGTTCCTAGGAAGTTTGCCCGTTAACCTTGTCATGAATAGGTGGAAAATTGAAAAGCCTAAACATACGTGGGATTGGAATAAACCACCTAGCGATGGTAATGGAGAGTGGCACATTAGGATAACAATCTATGATCCCGACGGAGAGAAGTTTGAAAAGGCATATCGAACCGAACGTACTACTAGGAACCTAAATGATAAGTTTAATCCTTATGACATTGTTAAGGATAAGCTTACTTATATCGGTACGTGAGGGCACGACTACGAGTCTAGCTACAAGACTCTTAAATAAAGAAAAGCGCTTTGTGGGAGGCAACCCATGCTTAATTGTTTGCTTGTTAGTGTCATATATCTTTTATTAATTGTTTATTCTCATGTTTAAATTTATAAAAATGCTTTATTTTGTTTTCAACCTTGTCTTAATTGCATATAAAGGTGTTTTACATAAAGGATAAGTGTAGGGAGGATTACATACGTTTTCAAAAGAAACGTAAACATGAGAATAGAAATTCATTAAAAGATATATATGTGTGTTTGTTCGAGTCAAATGCTTGTATCGAGTCATAATGGATGTTTTGCAGAAATTTTTCCAGATTCTAAAGATGTAAATTTTCGAGAATTTTTCGAGAAAATCGCAGACCAGTTTTGTCGGGATAACTTGGTCAGGATTGCAACTGACGGCGTCGGGAGAAGGAGTAAAACATCAGATTACTTTTTCGTTTTCGAGCTACTTATAAATTTTTGGAATTTTCAGGTCTTAATTTTCCAGAAATTCTGTAAACATCCATTCCACAAGCATTATTTCCTAGTTTAGTAGAGTCTTATATATATTATTACCGCCGATTTTACGCGAAGGTTTCGTTGTTTTCTTCAAATGTGCAGGTTTCATTTACCAAGAAGAAGAAACAAAATATTGGAAGGAGCTTTTCACGCACACATTCTTCTTGGAAAGGATTTAACCACTACTTCACACACAGATCCTACCGAGCTAATCAGGGGAGTACTTGTTTCTTTCGTTTTTCATTACCTTCCATTATCATAACTTTGATACTTTCGGGGAACATTGGGGACAATGTTCAGTTTAAGTGTAGGGAGGGAAAACAAAGCGGAAACTTTGAAACTATGCTTATCCTTGACTATTTGCTTTGTCCAATTGTATTTGTGTAATAAACCATGAGAAAATGTCGGTTAAGGTAATTTTGGCACCATATTTAAAATTTTTCATGACATATAGGAGTGGGCCATTAGTCTTAACAAAAGCGTCTTACGGATAGGAAGTTGCATGACTAGCACAAAAACCCTTTACCACCTAAATTCCACTAAAAATGTGAGGATCGCCCTTAGATTAGTAGGAATTAAAAGCATTCATCTTCAATGCTGAGAGTGTGAACCGGTAGTATATTAGATTCTAGAACTTGTTTTGTGATGCATTCCGAGATCGCTAGTAAGACTACACTTGTGTAGCTAGGAATAACTAAATGATAAGAGGCATTAGGATAACCCTTGTTTGATACTCGTAATATAGTTACTTCTTCCACAGCGGTTGAGTAATTCCCCCACACCCTTTGCGTTGTACTCATCTTTAGTACACGATACCCCTAGTTAACCCCTCAGAGCCTATCCTTTTCGCGGTTCTCGTGATGTTTCGGTTTTTTCCGGAATATCAATGAAGAGCATTGTTTACACCCAAATTGCCTTAGGCTACCCTTTATGCACTCACTTTTAGTGCATTATTGTTATCACCCTAAACCCTTAGTTCAATTATCTAGCTGCTTGCATGAGTTGCTAAGTCGAGTCATATCCTTTGTACACAGTTTTGGGATGATTGGGACTCATGGGAAAAAGTTAAAGTTTATAAAATGATTGAAAGGTAACATTAAATTCCCTTATTTGCGTAATAACATACCCCAAGTGTTTTGATCTTTTCAATTCGGGTCAAATTAGTGTTAGAGTAATAAAAAATCAAGTGTAGGGATGTGCCTATAAATCCCTATCATTTTGATGTTACCGTAGAGGATGGTAGAGTAAAAGTGTATGAAAAAAAAATTCGAAAAAAAAAATAGAAAAAAAAAGAGAAAAAGAGAAAAAAAAATCTCACGGGCTACCATCCTACATCTGTCCTTTAAATTTATGTTTGTTTATTTCAGTTACCTAGAGTCTAGAGTGTCGAGTCTTGGCTTAGCAACGCCATTCTTCGTATGCATTTAACATAGAGATTTTTGACTTGCCACCACTAAATAGCCTATCCCAACAAACCCTTTGTTTTCCTACCGTAAGCCTAACATTACAACCCTTTAAAGACCTCTTTGATAGTCTTTCCTAGGTGCTTACGCCAAAGCGATGGAGGTTTGATCTATTCTCAAGCCTATGGTAATCTATGTACTAGGACCGGTTAATGAGTGTTTATCTTCCATTTCCAACTTGTTATATTTCATATACACCCGAGAGAGATGTGAGTATCCAAACACCCCATGTGAGGTGCTAGAATGTAATTTCCGTGCTTGTTATGACTTTTGCCGGGCTTATATGTGTTGTGGACTATTTTAAACCAATGCTTCATGACCCCTAACTTATAAATTAATTGGCTAAAAGCACATTTGCTTGAGGACAAGCAAATACCAAGTGTAGGGATATTTGATAAGGTTTTAAAATGTACCTTTTTGAGGAGTCATTTAAGCCCTTATTTGATCACTTTTGTATCCGTTATTACTTAATATCGTTCCTTTTCACTTTTTAGGTCTCTTGAAGGCAAATTGGTGTAATGGCACTTATTTGGACGAAAATGCGCGAATATACGAAGAAAATGGTCAAAGTCAAGAATCAAGACACTCAAAGCTGCTGAATGACAAGGTGACGGCGTCATAGCTTATACGCGACGCCGTCGGAGGATTTTGTGACGGGATAGAAGCCAAAACTCTTATTTTCAAGTGACGACATCAAGTTATAAAAGAGTAGGCCGTCGCAACTCAGACGGCCTAGATTTGATCCAGACAGCGTCAGAAGCTAAGGAGGACGGCGTCACAAGCACAAGGTGACGTCGTCGCTAGTCTAACGTGGCCAAGACGAAACCCTAATGACGGCGATCCGACGACGTCACAAAACATAAGGTGACGCCATCGCATATGTAATCTTATATATAGAATCCGAATTTTTCAGTATTAGTGGGTAGTCTTTTGGAGTAAAAACCTAAACCGAACCAAGGCTGTCTTGTACAGTATTTAAGGGTTCCAAACCCTATCTTACATCAAGATAAGTGCTTTACTTCATTAATACAATTATGTCTTTGATTATTTATGTGTATGCTTGCATGTTCTCCATGTCCGGCTAATTTACTTGTGTGTTTGCTTAGGGAATATGAAACTTAATTATTGAATATTGATTGGTTGTCTCTTATCTTAGTTGATTAATGATCTAGTAATGCGATAGGTCATTCGTTGTGTACTTAATGCTTGATTAATCTTTGTGAACCTTAGGTTATAGCACCTTGAGCGGTTGTAAGCTAAATTATCCAAAGAGGCCTTAGAGTAAGAGTTTATGATCCCTAGTGGTATTTTGTAGACGAGACCCTTTGGTAACTTCAAAGAGTTAGGGATAAACGCATACCCTACAACTTTAGACACACAACGCAATTAAGAATAAGGACATGACAATTCAACCACCAATAGGAGATAATTAAGGAGTAGTAAAACCTAAGTAAACACATCTTTAAACTATCATACGAGCACACAATAATTAGACATAGACTACATACACCTTAGATTAGATAATCAGACAAGTAGAGTAATCGGTAGCAATACCAAACCCCCAAATCCAAACCCCGAGATTCGTACTTTTCCATTTCCTAAAAAAACATAAAAAAGATAAAAAATAATCTTCCTCAACCCCAACCTTAGCGTAGTAACTTCTCACTAGCATTCCTATTCCCTAGAGAACGATATCAATACCCGTGGCTTACCCTAATACTACACTACAACGATTAGGTTCACTGCCTAGGGTGTTATATAACTTGCTCGAAGAAAAGGAAGTTCCTTTGACCCCGAACGACGCTTGTAGCGTTATCAGTTACCATTTCACGTTATTAAGTATATATATCCCAAGTTTACTCGTCGACATATACTAATTACTACTTGTTTAGAAATAGTTAACTCATTTTAATCAACCATTCTCGACATCTAAACTATTAACGTGTCTAAATGAAATTAAACCCGTAACTCAATTTAGCTTATACCATTTATCAAGTCTTAATTTAATTTAATCCGCAACCCATTTAACCCATGTCATTCATTCAATTTATAAGCCAAGACAAATTAACACCAAGAAATTATTCGGGTCAAACCCGACCCGACCACATTTACCAATTCAAACGCACCCTATCGTGACCACGACAATAATCGGTTAAAATAAGAGTAACAAAATAATGAGATGAGTGCTTTACCAAGAGGAAAAAGAGAAAGACGAGGCTGTGATGGCGTCTATTAAAAACTTGTAACCACGATACCCTAGAAATCCGAATCTTTAAAATTAGATTCAGGGAGCGTGGCAAGGTTTGAAGGTGCGTGTGTTATAAAAACATAACCACAAGAGCCCAATCTATCATTTGAGATAGGCGGTGTAAGTAAATGCGGTGGCCGAAAAGTTGGCCGGAACTTGTGACGGCGTCGGAACCCTAGGGGTTGGTGGTGGCCGGATATTGCTAGAGAGAGAGAGAAGTTGTGTGTTTTTATTTAGAGAGAGAAAATTGGTGGATAAAATGAGGAGAGTGTGAGGGGTGTGGGTATATATACTCCCACAAGGGATCTAACTTGTACAATAGAAACTAAAAGGGCGGATGTGTAACTTCTAAAAGGACCATACACGTTACTTTCGTTATCTTTCCTTGTAAGATATAGGATTTCACAAACAGATTAAACCATAACCATGTGGGGCGTTAACAATGTTTAGAGAGAGAAAGTTCTAGAGAGAGAAAGGGAGAGAGTTAGGAACTATGTGAAACAAAGAAAAATGGTATTGAAGCTCCAAACCTCTACCTTGGGAGGTAGAGGGTATTTATAGTATCTTACAAACAAACGCCACGCCACCTACGGGCTGTGGATCAGGCATATAGTGGGTAAAGACCCGTCCGTCCTCCACGGTGTTACTAAACTAAATAATACTTAATCATAAAATAAATATGACTACGAGCTCTCTAACGATTACATATACTTGAGGTGACCAACTCTTCAATACCTGGAATTTCTAATTCCTACGATGTCCCCCTAAGGGAGGTCACCTCAAACACACATTAAACTTACATTGAAAACAAACTGATATTACATTATAAATTGTTCTTGCACTCTTGATGAATTACTTTGCTCTGAAGCTCGTAGTCATTGATTCTTCACAATGCATGTTTGGTTAAACCGGTGGAGGTCTTTTTAACTGATCCACGTGATATTGATTTTGAGCCGGCTTTGAGATCATCGGCCACTTAAATCTCGACTCTTCCTTTGTGGTGTTGATAATATGTGATGTTGTGACATTTGGACCGACATGCTCACATTCTTGATCATGATATCTTCTTATCAGAGTAGCGGAAGCTTTTGTTGATTCATGATATTGGCGGCAGCGTAGCAGAAGCATGGAGAGATAATATCAGAATCTTTGATGCACTTATCATGATTTCTTTAGAAATGAATGCGTTGTGTGAGCATGCGGCTATGGATTGACCGCTCCATTCTGATCAGCTGCAAGCGTCGGGCGTACACGCATACAACAGTTAGCAATAAAGCACACGAAAGTGTCTTTGATCCCTTTCGTTGAAATGAGGTACACGGCCACGGTTCCCGTTGATCAGTACAAATCTTGCCTGTGATCAGGTATAATTCGAAGAATTTCCTTGACAAGGTTTCGCAGCTGCTCTAGCCGTTCTCAAACCGGAGCGTCTCAAAGAAGACAACACTGAGTGAGTGAACCAGCGAATAGTGATTCACTGATTGATGAAAAGAGATTTGAAAAACAATCGTGTATCGCTCAACGAAGTTTTAGTGAAAAATCATTTATCAATCATAAACACCTTTTGATTTGAAATAATTGTACACAGTCGATGTGCTTAGAGAAAAGAGTTTTTAAACACAACAACCGGTTTTCAAAGGCATCCGTCAATCCGTTTTCTTGGACCTGGATTGATTCAATTTTGAATCGCTCCACTGATGAGGTCCATATGACACAATTAAGTCTTGGCAACACCACAAGGGTAGTGCGTAGGACTCATAAGATATAATCTCACATTCCACATTGTGTGAAATAGTGAGTCTTCAAGAAATAAGTGTCCTAAAGAGATTAATTGATGATCTCGTGGCTCTAGACTCAATTAGTGCTCTTTTGGTTTCCTGTGCCGGAGACTAGGAGAGGGTCTCCTTCTTCAATATCAACAATCTCTAAGAGAGAGTCGATAGATTATGTAGGTTCCCCGTGAGAATGAAACAAGCTTGGGAAGTTTAGTGCAGTGCGTCACTGGGTCCATGACGTCTTGTCTTCAATACCGGTGTTACCTTAGTAACCACCAGTAGCATATGAATTGAACCGGTTTTACCCCTAAGGTTGAATTATGGGAGGGTTATTTATTTTCACCCTTTTCACATTCCAATTCTTTTTTATTCTTCAACCCCTTCAGTGCTTACCGAGACTTCATAAATAGAACCTTGTTGGGTTTATTCCATTACTAGCTCAGTCTCAGTCCGCACTCTTCCCATATCTCATTTTTCTCCTTTTATCAATATACCTAAGGAGTCTACACTATCTAGTGGATTGTCCCTGGGTAGATCCCTCCGGTTCTGGCGGATCATGGGAACAAAATACCTAACCTTATCATCCTTATATCACTATACATAAAGTAAAGTTGGTCGGTCTATTTGGTATTGTTCATCTGCCTTTAGAACCAATTGAAAACCATTTGAAAATCAATCCAGATACTTATGATATATTATCAAAGCATTTTGTACAGAATTGTTTTGATATTTTTAGAAAAAGAGCTCCCCCTCAACATGTGCATAATGTATTTGAAATCGTTTAGCACACAGAGGTAAGAGGAAGAATTAACTTCTTTGATTACCATTTTCTAAAAGATATCATCATCACTTCCCAATCCATTTGATGAGATACATCATTTTGAGGAAGGATGAGGTTTTCAAAATTTTGCTCCCCCTCAATATGTGTCTCGAAGTTTGAAAGAGTTTTGCACCTATTAGGAGGAACCCGCACTTAGTGACAATTCAATCACGTTTCAATAATTTCAGGTTTAAAGTAGATGCTCCCCTCAACATGTGCATGATAAATTTGAAATCGTTTGTCACATGCGGGGAGGATAGCTTGTACATCCTTATAAAACCTTTTATCGAATTACCAGTATAAATCCAATTTAAATTACAAATTCTCCCCCGATCACAATTATCAAATCATTTGAGAATCGTGATCTCGATAGATTAAATTGTTTTTGAAAGATTTTTAAGGAGAATTGTGACTTGATTTTGAAAACGTTTTAACTGATAAGGATCGAATTTTGAGACTTTAAACTCCAAAGATTTAAACATGCTTGAATATCTTTTGAAAACAGACCATTGTTTGAAAAAATAAACTTTTAATTGAAATCATTCTCCCCCTCAATCAATGACATAAGTTGTTGATTGAGAGATAGATAGTTTTAACAACCGTTTAGTACAAATGATTTTCAAAAATTGAGCCCGAGTAATTTTTCAAAGCAATTCGTTTTCATTGGATAGTGAGAATTTTTTATAGAATCAGAGCATGAGATTTGAAAAACAAGATAAAGCATAACTCTATTCTTTCTTTTTAACACGGGTTACTGCCTGAAATGACAATAAACCACCATTTTTCTTCGCCTCATTTTTTTTTTTTTTTATAAATATTCGAACAACATCTAAAGTCCCGTATCATTCTTTGAAAGACAGCATTAAGACCGTAGATGTTATCGAATCGAGAAAAGCATGACAAAATGACAATATTTTTGAGGATTTTTCGAATTTTTCACATTTTTATGGATTTTGAAAGTTTTATAATTTTCTATTTGATTTTTGAAGGTTTTGTAATTTTGTATTCTGTTTTTTGAAAAAATATATACAAAGAGATTGATGAAGAAAGACCTTCACTCCTCGTTTTCCTCCTGAAGACGTTTGAGTGTTTCTGGTTGAAGGCTTTTCAAGCCAAGTCGTGGAAGAATAAACTCAAAACATTCTCTTGGAAGAGCTTTGGTGAAGATGTCGCTGCGGTATTGAGTCCTCACAAAATAGAGTTCCACCACACCTTTTTCCACTTGTTCCCTGATGAAGTGATGTCGAATGTCGATATGCTTTGCCCTTGAGTGTTGAACGTTATTGCAAGAAAGAGCAATAGCACTTTTATTATCACAGTCTGAGAGGGATTTTGTTGAATACAAAGCCATAGTCGATTAATTGTGATCTCATCCATAGGATTTGAGCATAGCAAGATGACATGGCTATGTATTCAGCCTCGGTAGAGGAAATAGAAGTACTCATTTGCTTCTTTGACGACCAGCTCACAAGCTTATCACCCAAAAGCTGAGCACCTCGAGGCGTACCGGCGAGTATCTTGACACCCTGCATGATACAATATCATATCTTTGTTAGTGACATACGGTCTTCTCGGTACCAAAGTCCCATATTGATGGTTCCTTGGAGGTACCGAAAGACCCGTTTAACCGCTTCAAGGTGCTTTTGGTAGGCTTAGCCTGGTATCTAGCACACATGCATACAGCGAACAAAATATCAGGTCTACTGGCTGTGAGGTACATCAGGGATCCGATCATGCTACGATATTTCATTTGGTCTACCATGATCCCTGAGTGGTCCTCATCCAGTTTAGTACGCTCAATCATGGGAGTGTCAACAGGGTCACTAGAATCAAATCCAAATTTCTTTAGAATCTCATTTGCATATTTAGATTGATTTATAAAAATGCCTCCGGGACTTTGTGAAATTTGTAATCCCAAGAAAAATGACATTTGTCCCGTCATTGACATTTGAAATTTAGAACCCATTTCATTTGAAAAATGGTCACACTCATTGGGGTCAGTCGAGGCAAAGATGATATCATCAACATAAATTTGAACGTGAATTAAGTGTTTGCCAGACTTCCTGGTGAACAATGTTGGATCAACTGCTCCTTTGCTGAAGCCAGTAGATAGAAGAAACTTTGATAGCGTATCATACCATGCCCTTGGAGCTTGCTTTAAACCATAAAGAGCCTTCTTCAAGCGATAAACGTGAGTAGGATGCTCTGGATTCACAAAACCGGGTTGGCTGGCGTAGACAACTTCTTTAAGATCTCCGTTCAGAAATGCCGTCTTTACATCCATCTGATAGAATATCATATTCTTACTTGCAGCATTAGCCAAGAATATTCTGATTCCCTCGATTCGAGCCACAAGAGCAAATGATTCTTCAAAGTCTATACCCTCCTCTTGACGGTATCCTTTAGCAACCAATCGAGCCTTGTTCTTTAACACATCACCATGCTCATCAAGTTTCACTTTGAAGATCCATTTTAGAGCAATGATCATAGCACAATCTGGAGAAGGTACTAATTACCATACATCAAGTCGATCAAACTCATGAATTTCTTCTTGCATGGCATTGAACCAGCTTGT
The DNA here is from genome assembly GCA_910596185.1 of Chrysanthemum makinoi. Lineage (NCBI taxonomy): Eukaryota > Viridiplantae > Streptophyta > Magnoliopsida > Asterales > Asteraceae > Chrysanthemum > Chrysanthemum makinoi. Next base: position 172,453,976 of record OU343221.1, on the reverse strand, counting down.
CTTTATTCATGGCGGTTTTAACATCTTTTGGTTCGATCTTAGAGAGTACGGAGTTGAAGAAGCACCATAAGGCATCTGCTGCAAGTTGTTTCCGTGTGGATCTTGGACGAGAGGGATTACCAACGATGTTGTCTAATGGATGATCGTGAGTCCATTTTCTGAGGTATTCATGTGGTAGTTGTTGAGGGACTGAAGTAGCAGAGTCGATGTCTCTTGAAGAAGATGGTTCTGATGATGATTCAGGAGCAAATATGTTTTCAAATGGAGCATCTTCGGGAGTAGCAAAGGGATTGACTTCATCCTGTGAATCGGAAGCATTTCCATGATGTACACTTGATGATTGAAGATTTGTTGATGAAACAGATTGGTCAGCAGAAGGCGCTTCTTGGCTTAATGACATAGAAGTTGAAGGGTTAATTTCATTGACAGGGATAGAAGCAACCTCTGTTGATTGAATTGTCATATCATTGTTACTTGGCTCAAATTGTTCATCAAACATTGGATCAAACAGTTTCTTTAAATCATCTTCTGAGGGAGGTACATATGGAGTTGCTGATGAGAAGTTTGGTACAAGAGATGAACCAATGGGACTGCTTTGAAGTGCGGTTCCTGAACTGGATTGTCCAGGAGCCATTTGACCGGTCAGCTCATCAAACGTGACATGAATTGTTTCCATGATATTTCGGATTCTCTTGTTGTAGATTCGGTATCCTTTTCTGCTTGGTGCATATCCTACAAATACTCCAATGTCAGCTTTAGCTTTAAGTTTGCCTAAATCTTGGCCCTCATTAGTTGGATAACACAATGCACCGTACACACGAAGGAATGAAAGATTAGGTTTTCTGTTGTGGACAAGTTCATATGGAGTTTTTCCATGAGCAGTGTGAATCAGGGATCGATTTTGGGTGTAGCATGCAGTGGCGATGGCTTCACCCCAGAGAAACATTGGAACTTTTGAGTAAATCAGCATAGTCCTTGCGGCTTCCACAAGAGTTCGATTTCGTCTTTCAACTACACCGTTCTGTTGAGGAGTTCGAGGAACACTTCTTTGATGACTGATTCCAATACTTTCATAAAACTCACCAAGTTGTTTGTTAACAAACTCAGTTCCATTGTCTGTTCGGATGATTCTAACCGTTTTGTTAAGACGAACTTGCAGCTGTTTGATGAGTTTGATGATGATATCTGGAGTTTCATCCTTTGTCTTTAAGAACTTTACCCAGGTGAATCTAGAGAAATCATCAACCACAACTAACACATATTTCTTCCCAAAGATATTGTGCACTCTCATGGGTCCACATAAGTCCATGTGAATTGTATGGAGAACATTTGTGACTGAGTTTGTAGGTTTGGGTTTATGGGCATACTTCTTGCTTTTCCCAATTGGCATGCTGAACAAAGATGATCCTTTTCATACTTAAGTCTAGGTAGACCTACAACTAAGTCCTTTCTGGAGAGATCATTGATGGTGCCAAAGTTTAAGTGATTGAGACGACGATGCCATAACCATGACTTTGTTTTAGAAGCCTTTGACAACAAGCAAATTGGAGAAGACTTCATCATATCTTCGATAGAGATGGTGTATAGATTTGAACCACGTGAACCTCTTAACAGTTCCTTACCATCAAGTTCTCTAACGAAATAAGTAAGTTTTCTGAAGGCTACTTCTAGATCAGAATCACACAATTGACCAACAGAGAACAGGTTATGACCAAGACCTTCCACATAATATACCCTGGAGATAACACTTTTTCCAACAACATAATCTCCATAACCCATAATTGCACCGAAATGATCATTCTCGAATCTAACTGTCCTGATGAATTTGCTCACGAAGTTCATGAGCGCGACCGGTCTCGGTCATATGCTTGGAACAGCTGAGTCCAGGTACCACGAGCGATTTGAACGATCTGCAGTTGAACAGAGACAAGAATGGATAACTGGATAATTGGGATCCCTATGCAAGAATGGGTTCCACTTGGTTAGTCACAGAAATTGGAACACCCACATCAGAAATAGAAACATCCATATCATAAGTAGAAGCAATGGAATCATTGGGAATAGATGCGGTGCTGGTGTCTGTATTTGACCTATTCAAAGTATGTTCACTTCTTAAGGGAATAGTTCTACCAGTAGGCATCCATTTTCTAGTGGGCATAGTCTTAGCAGTTTGAGGACAAAACTGATTATTCTTATGGCCAAAAGGTATCCAATAATAACCTATCTTTATAAATGTTCTTCCTGTGGGTTTCCACTGTTTTCTAACAATCTTTCGTCTTTGCCTTTTAGCCTTCTTTGCACGATTATTAGCATTAACAATTTTAACTGGGCATTTGACAGCATTAGACAAAGCATTCACACCACATTCATGATTAGCAACAGAAGTCAAGCAGACATCATTACAAGGTTTGCAAATAGTATCAGAATTCGAATTAATTACAATACGCCTATGGCTAATACTAGAATCATCACGATTCGTTTTATTCAACTCAAGCTTAAAATTCCTAGGTTGGTCTTCTACTCTCTTCCAATGCACATTTTTTGCTTGCGAGGTCCTATCTTGCTTGGTATTTCCTGGAGGCTTTGACCTGCTTGCTTTAATGTCACTGATTACTCCTGTAGAGGGAATTATGGGAACATTAGTTGGTTGATCTACTTTTTCCATTCCTGAACTAGATGTGCAAGGATCTGTATTACTAGAAGGCACATTGATGTTCACTTTCTTAAAACTGGGCCTGAAATGGTTTGAATGCTTGGCACTAGGCATAGAACAAGGCATCAGAGCTTTACCTTTTGCACCTAAGGATTTAGGATATGTTGCAATTACACATTCTAGCAGCTCTTGAGATCGTTTGGCCTGGAGGCAAGCATACCTAATTTCTCTATCAAGAGGTTTGTTAATGAAATCCTCTTCGACAATCTCACGGAGACATTCTAGACTATCCTTAAGGTAAGCACAATAGTCATGAAAAGCAGGTTCATTATTTCTAAGATGAGGAGGAATGTATTTAACAATAACGGTGTATTTGCACTCAGAGGATGCCTTTGAGACAACATTCTTATTAAAAACAAGTGGCAGTTTCCCATTTCCCTGACTTCTCAGATTCTCAATTTCCTTTTGTAAAGACGTTATTTTTTCATTGTTTTGGTCACGGGTGACTTTCATTGAATCGTATAACTCTTTAAAGTGTCGTTTAACCTTTTCATTTTCTTCTAGAAAACTTTCGTTTTCCTTTTGTAAGGCATTAGCCAAGTTTTGAAGATGAAAAGTTTGAGAGTACTGAGAATCTAAAGGAGGAGGCATTTGGGATCTAGACACATTGTTCTTTTCACCCTTCAATTGAGAGATTTGGGCTTTCAACTTTTTGATCGTGTTACAATGAGCTCGAATCTGTTCATCACGTTTGCTAATTTCAAAAACTGCATCAAATTCAGGAACATCCAAGGATGTCTTGAAATTTGAGGTTTTAACATTTTCTTTTAGATGTTGATATTTTAGTTGTAAATCAAAATGTTCAACTTCTAGTTTAGAAAGATGCTTTACCAAATTATCGTGATCATCCTGATCAATTTTCTCATTAAGTTTCGAATAAATCTTTTCAAGCTCAATGACACGATCATGGGAGACTTTCAGAGCAACAAATAATTCATGAAATTGAGAAGCATTAATGGAGCAATTCGTAGCATTGTAAAACACATCTTGAGCAATACATTCAGAAATAAGATTCTCATTCAAGGTATGCAAGTTCTTCCTCTCAATCTCATTATATTTTAATGCTTGCTCATAGTCACAAACCTCAACTATCATTGCATCAAATTCCTTTTCCATTCCTTTAATATCTGAATTTATCCCCTTTTTAAGACTCTCAAAATGATCTTTTAGTAGATTGAAGAAAGGCATGACCTTGGTTAGATAGCATTCTTTTGTTTGCTCAAAACCCCTTTCCCCTTCAGTTATCCCAGTGGGTGTGATCCTTTTCTTACAAGTTTTCTCAAAATCGACAAATAGTTGAAGAATAACATATTGACTGATTAAGGTCTTGCTTTTAGTGGCAATAGTCCTAGGAACTAAATGCATTGGTGTATTGGGAGGATACACAGTCGCTGAAGGCATTTTCCTAAAGGGGGGGGGGGTTCGTTTCAACAAGATTTTCAGCTTTTAGCTTATCTAAATCCTTTTTCAGAAAACTTGTTCAGGTGTTAATAACATTTGAGGCTTAAATTTATTTAAGGAGATCCATTTTTCCTTCTTGTAATCATGGGGTTTGATCGTGATGTTATTCTTTTTGCATTCAGGATCTTCTAGCTTCTTATTCATTTTTACCCTAGATGCATCATGTAATATTCTATCTTCCTCAGAGCACTCAACGCAGCTAGGTTTCTGTCTTGGTTTAAGAATCTCATTGCCATCATAAATTACATTTTGAGCTGCCTTAGCTAACTTACTGTACTCAGGGTTGGGTTTATCAATAATGGGAACACTATGCTTATCGCGTAAACTCTATGCTTAGTGACCATGTGGCGTCTGAATGGTATTCTCTTGTACGTACAACTTATTTTCAAGCTTGTTCTTCAAAGTTTTTAGATTATAAAAATCATTCAAAAGTTTTGATTCCTTGGCATGAAATTCCTGCTTAAGCACTTTAACATTTTCTTGAAGTTCTTGTTTTTGCTTTGCAGTTTTTGAAAGCTTTTCTTGTAAGGAATTTAACTCTTGTTTTAACACTTCTTCTCTAAAATTACTTTTTCTAATGATTGTACAAATTTGTTCATCCATTTCCTGCTCACGAGTGGTTAACTCAAACTTAGCACGTTGTTCATAAATGGCAACTCTTTCTTTATAGGCATTAAGTTCAGAGATAACAGAATCATCAGGGGCACATGCAGTGTATTCATCACAGACATAATCATCATTTACTGCAGGAGATACATCACTTGATACAATCAGACTTTCACTTTGTTTCACATATTGATCATATGGGACAACATTGATATTACCCATATTTTCAATATCTGACTTAATGATTTCAGTTGATTGTATTTCATTATGTATCTTTTGCACATCAACTTCATCATATAATTTTAATACCTCTGAGATGATTTTGTCTTTAGATGGTCCAGCTTGTGGTGAAGAAGAGACCATTGGAGAAATGCTAGCCATGAAAATTGTTTGTGCAGTAGGTCCATCATCAACACCAGAGCCGTATGCATCACAGTAAGCAACTTGAAAGGCATTATGATGATTGTGACCTATCTCCTGAATTGGCTGCTCATCCACATCTGCATCATAGGTCTTGGCATTGCCCTCAGCGAGAAACAACAACTCCTCTTCATCCAAAGCAGCACCATTGTCCTGAGCTTGCACTAGCAGCATCTTATCCCTGAAGTATTCTGCATTACTGATGGTCGTTTTGGAGATGTGAAGTTCCTTGCAATGTGTGCCTCACCTCCACAGTTGTAACACTTGATCGTCTTGACTTGTCCCTGATTTCCATTCCTTCCCTATTCGATTTGTCACATAGCCTCTACCAACTCCACCTCTTCCTTGTTCATACTGCCTTTATTGAACTGGTTGTACTATAACCTTCCCATCTCTGACATTGGCTTGATTGTGTGGATTAGATGCTGTTCTGAGGTTATTGTTGGTGTGTGGGAGAGAGTTCATGTTTTGACTAATCAGGAGAGCAAGTTGATTAATGAAGTTACCCACGTGTGCATCAGCATCAGCTTGTTTGAACATTGGATCGGGAATGAGTTTGTGAGTTCCATCACCCATGGGTATAACTTGTGAAGCTTTGGTGGTAATCCCAATGTTTGAGTAGAAGCAGTTGAATCATTTGATGAGCTTGTCTCTCCTGGATTTGTTTTGAATTGTTCAAGAATCCTCTTTTCAAACATGGCATGTCTCTCATTCTGAAGAAGGAAGGCATAGAGTTTCTCATAGTTTGTATTCTTCAATCCTTTGGTTAGCTTCACAGAGGTGACAAACTTGTGCCATTCGGGATTCATGTTGTTCACAAACTTTGAGTTCAACTGAATGTTTGGCATAGTCATTCTGATGTTCCTCATGTCATTAACAAGCTTGTGGAATCTCACGTAATACTCATAGACCCTCTCATCTGGTTTCATCTTGAAGTGCTCAAATTCATCATAGAGTTGTGATTCTCTGTCTTCCATGGTTAATTCAGAACCAGAAAGAAGCATCTTGACATTATCCCATACAGCCTTTGCTTCAGTGTTGTGATTGATAAGCTTGTAGATGTCTTTAGGAAGACCTTGCAATATGATGTTAGAAGCCCGATATCGCATCGAATCTCTTTATCTCCTTATCATTGAGCTCATCATACGTCTTTGGTCTGTCTATTCCATAGATCATTGTTCTATCTTCAGCTGTATCAATTATGTCTCTAGTGGTCTCAACTCTATACGGTCCTTCATCAATTGATTTGGGAATGTTGACCACATTTTCCTTTCCAAGGCAGTACAGTATGATTCTTTGAGCCCAAGAGTCGTAGTCAGTTCTGTCAAGCATAGGTGGGCCAGTATCGACCCTGCTGCTTGAACGTCCTCAGCTACGGAAGAAACAATAGTAGGAACAATGTTTGCCTTGATTACAAGTTCTACGGGATTTTACAATTCTTTGATTAAACCGGGAAATTGATTCTTTCACGAAATTTTACTAAACCAAAAGAACAACCGTAAGAATATATCACGAAGAAGTGACAAGTCTAAAATTAGACAAGTAGTAAAACACACAACTCGCTTAGTTATCAACTCGCTAAACACACAACTCGCTCAAGGAGACAACTTGCTTAAGGAATCAACTCGCTAAATAGCCAAGTCGCATTAGCATCAACTCGCAACACTGTCAACACGCTTAATGAATCAAGTCGCTAAATAGCCAACTCGCTTTAGTATCAACTCGCAACACAATCAACTCGCTTGAACACCAAGTCGCTTAAATTAACTCGCTAGCTTTACAACTCGCTTACTAGCTAAGTCGCTTTAGATCTCAAGTCGCTTAAGGAAACAACTCACTTAGAACCCAAGTCGCATAAAAATCAACTCGCTAAACAGCCAAGTTGCATGTACCAACTCGTATCCAATAACAAAGCAACTCCCTTTGAAGAACAAACTATCCGAAACTCAACTCGCTTCGTACAGACTTCAAAAATAACCACTTTATCAATCAAAAACAACCAAACCACAATGATTTAAGCCTTCCAATTGAAAACATAAACACATATGATGATCCTAAACATAAAAGTACACGCAAAATTCAAACTTTAACAATAGAATTTGTCCAAATGAATCAAACTCTCCTAAACCCTTAATACCCCAAAAACCTTATGAAATCCACCAAAACAAAAAGCATGAAAGATAAGTGATCAAACCATGGCTCTTGATACCAATTGTAAGATATAGGATTTCACAAACACATTAAACCATAACCATGTGGGGCGTTAACAATGTTTAGAGAGAGAAAGTTCTAGAGAGAGAAAGGGAGAGAGTTGGGAACTATGTGAAACAAAGAAAAATGGTATTGAAGCTCCAACCCTCTACCTTGGGAGGTAGAGGGTATTTATAGTATCTTACAAACAAACGCCACCTACGGGCTGTGGATCAGGCATACAGTGGGTAAAGACCCGTCCGTCCTCCACGGTGTTACTAAACTAAATAGTACTTAATCATAAAATAACTATGACTACGAGCTCTCTAACGATTACATATACTTGAGGTGACCGACTCTTTAATACCTGGAATTTCTAATTCCTAACATTCCCGAAATAAGACTTGGGGCTCACTTGGACTAGCAAACAACGGATTCATGACTCGGGAGTTACGCCAATGCTCTCAGAATAATATTTCCAATAAAAATGATATATAACACGACTCGTATCTCAATTTAATTAAAATGATCATTCTAATTGATGTTTCTCCCATTACAACGCATCAAGGAATTTACGAGTTGTCACAGCCTCACCTCCTTAAAAGGAATCGCGTCCTCGCGATTCAATTCAAGTTACTCGTTGAGGTTTAAAAGAGGCGAGTGCATACACACGGGGATTTATCTTCACGTTTCCTAAGTGAATTTCGGTTCTTACTGCGAGTTTCTATGAACTTCGAAGATAGAGATGCAACTTTACTAAAGTCGCTCGATTTCGTGGTCTACGATTTTGATAGGTCAACAAAGTTTACACGCTCAAAGATTGGATTTCCTAGAGGGATAACGATTGCCTCACCGGCGAGTTATTTCTTCCTATTACACACGAAACGTCGAGAGTACTACTGAGTCTTGACAATAGGTCAAGGCCCTGAGTTACTAGTCTAGCTTCAATAAGTATTTCGATAAGATTGGATATAACGAGGACTAAGCTTCGGCGTTTACCAACGCTTCACAGATTCTCATTGTGAATCTCTAAGGTTAAACTAGGTCATATCTGGGAAGTCAAAAGGTTTACGTTGTTTGTGTCTCCTAATGGTTTGCGAGTAGTTTGCATATCCATCTCAACTTATAATGGTCTCCTTGACAGTTTCTCAATTAGGTTCGGGTTTGCTAAGTTGGGTATTTCCATTTCTACCCATCAATCGGGATTGGCACTCCTGACAATAGAGGGTCTCTTACGGTGCCTTCAAATTACTAAAGCAATAGGTATGGTTATAGGAGAATAGGGCCAATGGAAGGTGTTTATCCCAACCATTTCCAATCTTGATGGACATGCATCGTGTTCTACTAAGGTTCGCATGGTTTCTTCACTTCGGCCGTCAGTCTAGAGATGATACACTATAAGCATATCCAGACCTGCTCTCTCGGCTCTGGGAATTGGTGGGTGTGTGGCAATTTCCACGATTCGAAAGAATAGAAATCCTAATTTCCTAAGGCACACGGTTTCCTTTTTGTGTGAAGAAATCTATTTGTTAGCTTAGACCTTCCGATCGCACTTCCTCCTTAAAGAGGATCGGAAGAAGTTTAGGAAGGATCTGGTGTGTACTAACAGAATAATTCTCAGATAGAGAAAGCGGATCAAGGGAATATTTCCCTTGTCGATTGGTGTTCTACTGTGAGACAGAAAGTGAGGAGCTAGATTTCAGAAGTGTGGGCTAGCTCATCGGAGCAAAGCCACTCTACCAGAGGGAGAGAAATGAGTACTCTCTCACCTCCTTAAAACAAGATAGAGGGATCCTCTATAATTGCTATAACTATAGGAGGAGAGGTGAGCAAGGTCGTCTATATTTTCCATTTTGCTGAATAGCGGGAGATGAACGGGTTGGGTAGGACTAGCAACAACCACTCAGGTAAAGGCACGAGATCTACTTCCAAGGTTTCGTCTTAAACTGATAGTCTTAAGCGTAACTTCCTACTTACACTTAAACAAGAGCTTAGGCGTAAATCCTTCTTACACGTAAGCTTTAGGTGAAACGTAAGCTTAGGCGTAAACTAAAAGCTTAGAAGTAAGAACCTTAGGCGTAAGCAAGATTAGGCGTAAGATGTTACTCGTAAGCAGTTATGCTTATGCGTAAACTTAGGGTTTTACCCCAAAAATCCTTTACACTTATCCAAGTGTAAAAGATATCCACAAGTCGAAGTGTTTTCAGGCTTACCCAAGCAAGAAAACACTGAGTTAACTAACAGCCTCGAAGATCAATGAATAAAACTCTTACGCATAAAAGCTTAGGCGTAACAGACTAACTTATGCGTAGATGCTTAGGCGTAAAACAAGGGTTTTGCTATGCGTAAAAAGGACAGTTTTAACCAAGCTTGATTTTTATGCTCTAAAACGTTTTGTAAACATAATTTTACTGATGAAACAACTTCAAAATCTCCAAAATAACACAAAAGTTTGAAACTTGATGATCCAAAGTTAGTTTCAACCTTACGCGTAAAAATAGAACACGATTCAAAACAAAACTTAAAAACTAATGTAAACACGTAAAGCTTGTAACTTTTTGCAAGAAACAAAACTTTAACACTATATAAACCTTAACCCATAAGAATCTTGAGTTTATTAGTGTAAAAATAAAAGTTTTAAGCGTGAGAAAGGTGTATAGCGAGAAAAACTTATGCGTACAAATCGTAACTTCAAAAACAAAAGGTTTCACCCAACTAGATGGCGTATGATACCACTGTTAGGTCACCATAAGTTAACACAAGGATCAATATGATAGAAATAGAGATGAAGGTGATCGGATGAACACAATACAAACGTATGAATGGATAAAGTTATGCGTTGAATGTATTAAGTGAACAACCAACCTCTCAAGTGAGAGGATACAATGTATTTATAGGGTAAGGGAGCTAGGGAAACACATCTAGTCCCTTCCTTAGCCACATGGGCTTTTGCATAGTCTCATGGGCTTTCCACATAAGCCTAGCCATAATTACTAACATAAAAGCCTATTTAAGCAACCTATTACATATTAATGACTAACACTTGAAGTACAAGTTAGGAGTGATTCCAACATGGACCGTAGCCAATTTCATAATTGGGCTTACTGTAGGTCTAGGGTTTATAGTTATCTTATAGTTATTGGGCCTGAGCCCAGCATGTGTATAGTGTGTATTGGGCCTAGTGGGCCTGTTATACATACTATACGTCATCAAGTCCCCCTAGTCTAGTATGTGCACTGCGTGCGGATATTGTTGCGTGCGGTGGACGTTACTAGACTAGAGTTCACTAAACACTTTTTCATTATTTGCATTCTTTCTTTTTGAAATGCTTTTCTGTTACTTTCTGTCACACCCCAAAAATACCTGTTTTGCAGCAGAATGGAATTCCTGGGGGATGACTGTCATAGCATCACAGTTACAGTTATATTGAACGACCTAAAGTGCCGTTTGGAAAACACATCGTTTGATATAATAAAATATTCAGAGTTTACATAAGATAGGTCCCAAATGAAAATCAACATGTGCGGAAATAAGTTTGTTACAATCCAAACGATGTTTTAAAGTGCATAAAACCCATGTGAGACGCGTCGTCACCGCGACTCTATGATAAGTCCTTATGCATGCCGTGAAGTATATGCCTTAGATACCAGAAAATACATTGCTAAAAGTGTCAACACCAAGGTTGAGTGAGTTCATAGAGTTTATGAAAATGTTTTATACGACTACCACAAGTATAGGCCATGTATGACAAATATGTCACATAAAAATGTTACAATTGCTATAAGCACATGACACCGAAGCTAGACTGATCATGATGTTCGCCCCAACAGAGTGTTTTGCCAAACAACTCAAATAATGATATTAAATAAAATGCATCTGTTTGACCAGTTGGGACCACCAACCCGGATGGAGGAGTCACCCTCAATAGATCTATTCACTTACCCTCGCTTCTTCCAGAATTAACGGTTCATGATTATGAAATGGGGACATTCAATTGGCAATGAGGTAACTTAAGCAATCTAATGAATTTGATATACTTGGTATCGTAATAAAAATGATGTGCAATGTATTCTCCCCCGTAGGTTTGAAATAATGTATAAACTTGTAAATCGGGGCTATGAAAACTCACCTGATACAATGATTATGATGATATAATGGCAATACTGAAATGAGGTGCAATCTCTAACTACAACCTATTATGTATGATATGATCTAATATAAGTTATGAAATAATGTTGTGCATGCAAACTCATATGATATCCATACCACTTGTGCATTTTTTAAATTAAAGTTTATCTTCGAAAAAAAAGTTTATAACGTTCCGTCAAGTTATAAATTACTTTAGAAGTACTTACGTTGAAATGATATCATACGATAGTCATTTAGTGATTTATTATGAAATTATAGTTTTTCGTCTTAAAATAATATAATTTGACAATTCATGAAAGTGACCAAATGGCCTCGAAAAGCTAGTCGTAAAATAGTGAATATCGAGTGTTAGGAAACAAACTCAATGATTTTGGAAAGCTTGTCAGAGTATCTAAAAGTCTTAGCATTTAACTTTTGATCATAGAGGTCTCAATCAGAGAAAAATATAGATGAAGTAGGGTAGTCGGACTAAAAATATTGTTTAAAGTTAGTTTTCGGCAAAGTTTGAGTGACCATATATTATTCATTACAACTACGTTTGACGAACGGTTGAACATTTTGGAAAATAGGCTAGGTGAACTTACTTTTACTTGAAGACATCATCTTCTCAAAAGTATTATATCGATGTGAAAAACGACTCTAAACATGGTCACTTGCGACAACAATTTTGTCTAATAGGAAATATATATAAGTGTTTATACTTGTGAAAAATAGTTACGACAACTCTATTTAAAAAGCGTATAACTTAATTGTTATAAGTCGGTTTTCTACGTTTTACATATCCTTGGTTTCGTTTTAATACATACTAATATATTTTTGATAAATCGACTCATTTAGAAAATGTTTCAAACTCATTTTTGCCCTTGAAATAATTCTGGACAACATGCATTTTTCTGAAAATATAGTTTTCTTCGTTAAACTTAAAAATGGCGTATCTTCTTCGTTATAAATCCGTTTTAACCCGTTCAAGCGACTACGGTTTCGTTTTAAAGTCTATTTTCTGAAAATATAAATCTAGATATTCCATGACCTGTCGAAATTTCCATATTTTGCAAACATGGACAGACCTCAATTTTATGTTGTCGAAAATGATTTTTCTAGCGTAATACTTGTTTCAATCACTTCAAATCAACACCAAATCTATTCCAAACATACCATACACCTTATTAGGGTGTCATGGGTTCCTAAACATCATCAACAATGATTAGTTTCATGGGAATAATTATAGGATGATTAAAACTCGTTATATGTAGTAAAAATCAAATAAAAGTGGTATGGATCATGGAATTCATGCATGTTTTCTTACTAGATCATAAAAATAAATTAAATGATAGTTTATAAGAGTAGGAAAAATTAATTGAATCTTACTTGAGTGATTGAAGAGTTTTTGAGCTAGAAACTTAATTAATCTTTTGGTTTTTATTTCAAAACCTTGAAATAGATGTTGGAAAATTTAGTGCACTTGTGGGATTAGTTCACACCTTGTAATGGGTTAGGAGGTACGGAGTGTACACCCATAAGGTCCCTGAACACCCTGACTCTGATAGTGGTTTGTATTGGTAGTGCTCAGTTTCCACTGATAAGCAGTGTTTCCACTGAAGCAGTGTTTCCACTGAAGCAGTGTTTCCACTGCTAGTGCTATGAAAGTACTGATGAAAGTACTGCTTGTAACGGGCTTTGACCTATTCAAGTGGCAGTTACAACTGCATAATGACCACGTTTAATTGGTCATGTAACCACTAACGGCTATAATGGGGATAATTATGAGGCGATTAATGGGCCGATTAATGCTCATAATTCTATTTGACTAGCTAAGAGTAATCTCCTATATATAGGAGATCTGATTATGCATGAAAGAGAGACAGAAAACAATTAACACTTATAAGCAAAAGGGTTATTGAATTGTGCCTAATTCTATAACTACATTTGGTCTTATCCCAAGTAGATATTCGTGTAACCCAGGCATTAGGGTCGAATAGTTTACTTTGGAAAGTGATCACATGATTCCAAGTGATATCCGGTAACCACCTAGTGGTATTTGCAGTTGCTACTGATTGTCTTACCCTGTTCTGGGCTCACAACCACCAACAATAGATTACTAAATAAACTTCATAAACACTTGAATCTTGAAAAAATATGGTTTCTTCTTCATGATCATGGATGAGCCGAACCATCAAGAGAAAAGGAGAGGTTTTGAGTAGTTCTTCACCTTTTAGTATGTGTAGCTATGTGTTTATTTAAGAGATAAATGACTAATTAAGCAAAATATCTAGCCAAGGGTACTTTTGTAATTTAAGAAGCCAAATGAAAGTTGTCATCTTGATGACTAAGAAGGGGGGGGGGGTGGAAATAAGAAGAAAAAATGATTTTGGTGTGATATTTTGTATAAAATGTATATATAACTATGATATTTTGTAATTTAAGCTAAGATATTTTGTTATCGGGTACTGAGTTAGCTAGAAATAAATATTAACGGAACAAAACAAAATATATCGATGTCATAAAATTATAAAAAGTATTTCTCGCAAGAATTGAGTGACTAAATGACCTCGAAAAGCTAGTCGTAAAATAGTGAATATCGAGTGTTAGGAAACAAACTCAATGGTTTTGGAAAGCTTGTCACAGTATCTAAAAGTCTTAGCATTTAACTTTTGATCATAGAGGTCTCAATCATGGAGAAAAATATAGATGAAGTAGGGTAGTCGGACTAAAAATATTGTTTAAAGTTAGTTTTCGGCAAAGTTTGAGTGACCATATATTATTCGTTACAACTCCGTTTGACGAACGGTTGAACATTTTGGAAAATAGGCTAGGTGAACTCACTTTTACTTGAAGAAATCATCTTCTCAAAAGTATTCTATCGATGTGAAAAACGAATCCAAACATGGTCACTTGCAACAACAATTTTGACTAATAGGAAATATATATAAGTGTTTATACTTGTGAAAAATAGTTACGACAACTCTATTTAAAACGCGTATAACTTAATCGTTATAAGTCCGTTTTCTACGTTTTATATATCTTTGGTTTCGTGTTAATACATACTAATATATTTTTGATAAATCGACTCATTTAGAAAATGTTTAAAACTCATTTTTGCCCTTAAAATAATTCTGGACAGCATGCATTTTTCTGAAAATATAGTTTTCGTCGTTAAACTTAAAAATAGCGTAACTTCTTCGTTATAAATCCGTTTTAACCCGTTCAAGCGACCACGGTTTCGTTTTAAAGTCTATTTTCTGAAAATATAAACAAAAATATTCCATGACGTGTAGAAATTTCCAGACTTTGCAAACATGGACAGACCTCAATTTTATGTTGTTGAAAATGATTTTTCTAGCATAATACTTGTTTCAATCACATCAAATAAATACCAAATCTATTCTAAACCTACCATACACCTTCTTAGGGTGTCATGGGTTCCTAAACATCATCAACAATGATATGTTTCATGGGAATAATTATAGGATGATTAAAACTCATTATATGTAGTAAAAATCAAATAAAAGTGGTATGGATCATGGAATTCATGCATGTTTTCTTACTAGATCATAAAAATAAATGAAATGATAGTTTATAAGAGTAGGAAAAATTAATTGAAGTTTACTTGAGTGATTGAAGAGTTTTTGAGCTAGAAACTTAATTAATTTTTAGGTTTTTATTTCAAAACCTTGAAATAGATTACTAAATGAACTTGATAAACACTTGAATCTTGAAAAAATATGGTTTCTTCTTCTTGATCATGGATGAGCCGAACCATCAAGAGAAAAGGAGAGGTTTTGAGTAGTTCTTCACCTTTTAGTATGTGTAGCTATGTGTTTATTTAAGAGATAAATGACTAATTAAGCAAAATATCTAGCCAAGGGTACTTTTGTAATTTAAGAAGCCAAATGAAAGTTGTCATCTTGATGAGTAAGGGGGGGGGGGGGGCGGCAATAAGAAGAAAAAATGACTTTGGTGTGATATTTTGTATAAAATGTATATATAACTATGATATTTTGTAATTTAAGCTAAGATATTTTGTTATCGGGTACTGAGTTAGCTAGAAATAAATATTAACGGAACAAAACAAAATATATCGATGGCATAAAAATTAAAAAAATGCATTTCTTGCAAGAATTGAGTAAATAAATAATTATCGAGTTGAATTTATGAAAACCGTCGTAAATATTTATATATATAACAATTTATATACAAAAGAAATTCAAAACATCGGGTAAACTAATAATATAATTTTTATAGTCTTAAAATGAGTATAAAAATATATTAGGATAATTTTTGGAAGTGTCGGTTCAATTATTCAAAATAAATGATCGTGCGATAGCGTTTATTTAATAAATAAATATGCGTTAATGGAATATGCAAACCCATGCATAAACTGATATGAAATGATGTTACTGATGATATGTAGACTAACTCTAGTCTATATGAAATGTTCTCAATGATGTTCCATGAATACGCAGCTAAACCATTACGATTACGCGAATTTGATACTCGTAAACCTAGTTTACGAAAAATGATGAATAGTGAATCATGAATAGTGATTTTTCTCCGGGAATGAATAGTGTTTCGTGAATATTAAAATTTTGAAATACACTCTCAAAATATCAAATCGACTTCAAAAACGATGAATAGTAAAAATGATGAATAGTAACCAGTGAATAGTAAATTACCGAGATGAATAGTAAATTTGAGAAATGACCTGAAATTATGAGTTGTCACACTTTCCTCTTTTTTAGGGATTGCTACGTCATCCAGTCCCCCCTAGTCTAGCATATTTATTGCATGCGGACATTGTCGTGTGCGGTAGGTAATTGGTAGACTTTAGGCTTGACGGGGACGTTTCTTTTCCTCACGCTTTTTGACGCGTCTTTCTGACACTTCCCTTTCTTTGGGAAGTGTTTTGTGCGACGTGGGCGCTTGTCGACTCTTCATTTTCTGCTTTGATTTGACCTACTATTTCACCCGCCTCTTTTTTACTCTTGATCTTGACCGTTTATTCCAGCTTTGTTTGACACGTGTCATCATCCAGTTTTAAGTTTTTCCTTAGTATAAATACTGCCCCTACTTTCACCATCGCCGTTTTGTTGTATCTTTTTTGAGAAGAAAAATTCTTTCATCCGTCCGCCCTTTATCCGTTCGCTATGAGTTTGATTGTTGAAATAAAGTGTGGTACTCCTTCAGAGACGTTTGGTTCCTTCCTTACGACTTACCATATTCCTTTGGAGGTTCATCCGGAGCTTCTTTCTCGCAGGTGTATGATGCATGAGTGTCCTTCTGGGAAAATTGGTTTGTATACCCGCTTTTTTGATCTTGCCAATTTTCATCTCCGTATCTCTGTTTTCCTTGTTGATTTGATTAGGCACTATCGTATTAATATTTCC
This sequence comes from Chrysanthemum makinoi, assembly GCA_910596185.1. NCBI lineage: Eukaryota > Viridiplantae > Streptophyta > Magnoliopsida > Asterales > Asteraceae > Chrysanthemum > Chrysanthemum makinoi. Next base: position 172,437,053 of record OU343221.1, on the reverse strand, counting down.
CAGCTTTCGGTTCTCGGCGCGTGCAGGATTTCTCACTTTGAGATCTTGTGTCGCACTCATGGTATTACACCAACTGTTGCTTTGTTTCGTTGCTCATGGTATTCTCGGCGCGTGCATGATTTCTCACTTTGAGATCTTGTGTCGCACTCATGGTATTACACCAACTGTTGCTTTGTTTCGTTGCTCATGGTATTCTCGGCGCGTGCATGATTTCTCACTTTGAGGGTGCTTTTCCTTTAGTAAACGCGATGGCGTTCCCGCACTTTACACTAAGACTCTTGATTATGTGAAGAATTGGAATGACCAATTTTTCTGGGTCAATTTTTCTTTAAGGATCCTGTTCCCCACCCCAACAAGTACAAAGCTGATCATTTTGTTGTTCTTGCTGCCAACCCTTATCCCTTCTGGGCATTACCTGAGCCCTTTCTTTGCTGAGTTGGCTTGAGCCGCTACTATGCTTTGGGTGAAGACGTGTACCATGAGTTTCTTCATGATGATCGAATTGGTGAGTTTCGTTTGCGTTCTCTTTTTTTTTTTTTTTTTTTTATAATATGTCCCCTTTTATGTACAGTGATGAGTTGGCCCGAGTATATCCAGTCTCCGGAACCTATGAAGGCCATGATGACTACACGTCCACGTCATGAGGGGAGCCTTCTATTATTGAAGTTGTTGTTTGCCGTAAGGTGCCACTTATCCCCATTTCTCTTCCCCGTGCTGAGGGTGAGTTGGAGGCTGAATTTAATCTTCTTTTTGAGCCAGAAGGTGATAGTGTTAATACTGGTGGTGGATCATCTCTTGAGGCTATGGGTTCTGATGTTGACCCTTCTACCTCTGGTCCTTTGAAAAGAAAGGAGGGTCCTTTGCTGAGTGTCCCGAGATCTTCTAGTCCCGCCAAGAGATTTTGTTCCGACTTTCTACCGGGTCTGTCTAGTAGTAACATTCTTGTTGGTGGCTTTCAGGCTTTATTGGCTATTAGTGTCTTGGAGGCTGAGTTAGGTTACACGGCCCCCCACACTAGGCCTTTCATTACCTCTTCTATTTCCACTACTCCTGAGCGTGAGGTTGGGTTTTCTGTTGGTTCTTCCCTCAGGCGTGAGCCTGTTATTGGTTCTCTAGAAAGGATGGTTATTTCTTCTGATTCTTCTTCTGGTTCTAGTACCTCTGCTGTTGGCGCTGAGGTTACTTCTTGTGCCAGGTCCAAAAATATTTTGGGTGTCGTTGCTACCACTGTTGCTACAACTGTCCCGGCTGCTATCCCTGTATTGAAGAATGTTTCTCCTTTCTTCAGTTCGTCCTCCGGCGAAGGGGCTAATCAGGATGCTGAAGATCTTGCTGGTCCTTCCGTTAGTCAAGCTTTGGCTGGTGATGCCCAGGCTTCTATTGGGTTTGATCCTCTACGATCACAGGAGCGTTATCTTCTAGATTGGAAAGTGTCTAACGGATATCTTCTTGACAATCCCTTAGACTGGTGTGAAGTTGTTGATGGAGTTTCCCCCCCCCCCCGAGACTTTCTTCCTTACTTCATGAAATGAGTCATGATCATTTGCCTTTAGGTTTCGACATCTTGTCGGCTCGTCATTTATGCTTTGGTTCTGAGTTGCGGATACGTGCAGAGCGCTATTTGCAAGAGAAGGAGAGGTTATTCACTAGGTGTGGCCTTCAAGCTGACATGATTCATGTGCTGGATTCCCAATTGGCACGGGCTGAATCTGATGCTTCTGAGATGCTATCTCTTCGTGGTCAAGTAACATCTTTAGGAGCAGCTGCCAAAGAAAATGAAGCGTTGTGTGCCAAAATTAAAGAGATAGAGTATTCTGTTGTTGGTAAGGATGTCGAGCTTGAGCGGTTATGGTGTGTGAACTCTGCTCTTGAATCCCGCAGCACTGAACTTGTTAAACAGGTTTTCTCTTTTTCTTCCTTCCGCTCTTTCTTCTTTTTTTTGTATATGACCTTCAACATTTCCCATTTTTAGGTACAAGGTTTGGAAGGTGAATGTTTGGACCTCTGCCCTCGTGTTTCGGAACTTGTTTGTTTAAAGGAGCTCTTTACGAAGGTTTCCCAGCATTTGGAGGAGAAAATCCACCCGTGTTTGCTTACCGCTATATCGGTTCGCCGTTGGTTATTCTCCGAAGGTTTCAAGCTTGCCATGTTTGAGTGTTGGCGTTCGCAAGGTTATCTTGATGTACTGAGTGATGCCATTAGCTGTACCGTTGATAAAGGAATGCAAGAAGGGGTTGTCACCGGGCATTTTCATGGTACGGCTGGTACATCTCTTTCCCGTGTTGCAGCCCTTAACCCTTCTGCTGAGGCTGATTATGAAAAATCTCTTCAAGTGCTCCGCGGTGTCCAGTTCCCTTTGTTATCCTCCCTAGAGGCTCTTAAGGATTCTGCTATTGCGAATGTCATGTATTTACTTCGTCTTGAGGTATCCTCTACTGAATCGTCCACCATTAATAGACATTTTTACTTGGAGCAGCTGGTCGTTCCTACTTCTCTTTCTAGAAGTCATTCGGTGAGTGAGTCTCCTCTTTCCGATATGATCAAAGATTGCTTTGACAGAGCGAAAAGAGGAATGGAAGGTTCTCTGCATGATTGGTTGGCTCTTGCAGATACTTGGTATTCTTTGATAAATCCTTCATCTGTGGAATCTTTAGTGGAATAAGTTCGGGTGTCTGCTGCAGAAGCATCGAACGTACTTGAGTATGGTGGTGATGCAAGTGGCCTCGGTGCGGATGTCTATGTGCAGTCTGGGGCGGACCCGTTTGCAAATCCTTCCGACCAAGTGAAGTTTGTTGTAATAATACTCTATGTTTCCTACTTTGTGGCCTGCCGAAGCACGGCACTTTTGTTTTTTAGACAGTCTATCGTATGCATATTTTGTTTTTTCGAAACTTTTTAGTGTTTTGCTATTTAATCTTCACACTGATGTGCTTATTATAATAGTCTTTTTTGAATACTTATGAGTTATTCGCCCGATACTGGACTTGAAACATCTCTTACGTATCTTGAGTTAATTTGGAGATTACTCAGCCTTTTTTTATTCGGAATAACGTTGTATGGGTCGTGCCCACATGTATGCGCGTCTTACTTACATATGTTAATATTTTTCTTGTTTAAAGTAAATGATCTGGAGTTTTTTAAAGTAAAAGTTGGTGAAGGTAGCTAAGCTTCACCTTTTTTCATTCAATCATAAAAACATTACAATATAAAAAGATTGATTGTGACACTAACCCTCCTTTGCAGAATCCGCGAGGGACGGGTTGCTTACACTTGATGTATGTAACATCTCTTAAGATTGCGAATATTCCATGTCCGTAGGATTGGATTTCCCGCACAGTCTTTTAGCTTGTATGCACCTTTTCCTAGAGCTTCCGTGACTTCGTATGGTCCTTCCCAATTGGGTCCTAGTTTTCCTCCTTCTTCGGCATGGCTTGCATCATTGTTGCGGTGTACCAAGTCTCCTGTTATGAAACTTGTATTGCGGACTCTTGAGTTATAATATTTCTCCATTTTCACCTTGCTTTTTGCTTCACGTATTGCCGCTCGTTCCCTCTTTATTTAAGGAGGTCTAAGTTCATTTCCAATGCTTCGTCATTTTCTTACACATTAGCTTCCGTTGTCCTCCATGTAGTGTCTCCATGTTTATGAGAATGGAGTGTCTCCATTGCTAGATTTAATCATTGTACGGTATGCCCATAGGACGTGTGATAGCTCATCTAACCAATTTTTGCTTTTTTCTTCCAACCGAGCCTTTATTCCTTCCCCTAGACTTCTGCTTGCTCTTTCTACTTGCCCATTCGCTTGTGGGTGTTTAACTGAGGCAAAGTGTTTCTTTATATTCATTTTTTCACACCATTCCTTAAATAGGTTTTCTCGGAACTGCTTTCCGTTATCGGATATTATTTCTTCGGGAGTCCGAATCTACATACGATATTTTCCCACACGAATTTTTTGATCTGGTTTCTAGAGATGGTGGCAACCGACTTTCCTTCTATCCATTTTGTGAAGTAGTCTATTGCTACTATGTGGATCCCAGGGCCTTCCACAAAGGTCCTGCAATGTAAATTCCCCATTTGTAGAACGGCCATGGAGAAGTGATGGGCGTTAGCTTTTCTTGCGGGTGCTTCGAAGCTGGCATGTGCACCTGACAGTTTTTGCATGCTTGGATTAGCTTTCGGGCTTCATCATGCATGGTAGGCATGTTAGGTCACCATATTGTAACGCAAGCATCAATACGTAAGAAATGAGATAAGAAGTGATCGGATGAACACTCAACACACAAACACGTATGAATATGCAAAGGTTATGCGTAGAGAAAATGTATTAAGTGAACAACGAACCTTCACATGAAGGTTTACATGTCTTTATATAGGGAAAGGAACTAGGGCAACACACAAGTTCCCTTCCTTTCCTTATTGGATATAGACCAAGGCTTATGGGCTTTCTACATAAGCCTTGCCTTTAATACAAACATAAAAGCCTAATTAAGCAACCTATTACATGTTAATTACAAACACTTGAAATATAGTTTAGGAGTGATTCCAACAATCTCCCCCTAAGTGTTGGTAATTAATGACATAAGTAATATTTAAACGTTGTTGGTGCTGATGTAATAGTTGCTTTGACGTCTTCTGACATTCTTCTTTCTTGTGAGAAGAAGTGCCTTGATTCTAACAGTCTCCCCAGTGTGAGGATCTTGTTTTCTTTAAAGTTTTCAGCTTTGACGTCTTCATTTATCTTTGTTCTTTGTTCAGGTGTGGATATGGTGATGTTATGTTGTGGCAATTTGCATCAAGTCAGCTTTCTTGCTCAGGTGTCTCCACGTCCTTCTCCAACATGCTCACATGCTCTTTGAAATTGGATATTAGGATAGATGTCATTCTCTTAGTCTTTATACTTTCTATATTCTTTTGCTTTGAGGAAGAATCGTTCTCACTTTTGTGTTGCCTTTTGAGAGAACTTCAATATGATTTGTGGTTGGTATGAGCATGTGGAGAATCTGCATGATCATCTCGCAGGAGCATCAATAAGAAGAAAACATAAGAATGGGTTAGTGATAAACATCAATCGATCATTGTGGTTGATTCTTAGAGAAATGACCACTATGATTGTTCTTCTGATTAATGCCTTTATTCCATTCACCTTGGTCGGGCGAATCAGCCGTCCGAATCCATAAGGGACAGTTGGCATTACATTGAACAAGTTCAAGTAATGACCCACATCTTCAGGACTCGATTCTTGAAAGAAATCTCCTTAGCGGGATTTCAAGCACTTACAAGTTTGAACTTCGAGCGTATTAACAGCATATTGTGAAAACACATCTCTAATTCTAGAAAAGGTTGTTCCTGAACTGGAGTCCCTCAAGTAGGATAACACGATGTACCGAAGTACACCTAAAGTTCAAGTGAGTCGCTCAGGTACACCGAAGCTTCACCCCACAACTGTAGACCGTTTGAGACAACACTAAGAGTAACCCACAAGGAGTACCGAAGTGACCTGCTGTCATGGCTGTTTGATGTTGACCCTGGCAAGAGTTTCCATTCAATCACTGAGGATCACAGTTGTGAACCCCTCATAAATGTTCTCGACAGATTGTTAACATCTGTGTAGGACTCTAGAATAGTATCACTTGCGTCCTTATTGTTGAATGACAAGTGATGAAATGTCAAGTGTTCCTAAGAGATCTTTTGATGAATCTCATGGCTCTAGACTCAATAGTACGCTTTGATTTTCCTAAGCGGAGACTAGGGAGAGGGTCTCCTTCTACAATACCAGCAATCTCTAAGAGAAAGCCGATAGTTTACGTAGGCTTCCCTGTGAGAATGAAACAAGCTTCTATTGAGAGAAACTTGAGTGGCTAAGAAGGTTTAGTGTATACGTCACTGGGTCCATGACGACTTTGATCTTCAATACCGGTATCATCTAGTGACAACCAGTAGCATATGAGTTGAACCCGGTGTTTGCCCTAACTTGAATAATCTGGAGGGCTATTTGTTTTCACCCTTTTCATTACGTTTCTTTTTAATTCTTCAACTCCTTCTTTCTCCAATTCTCATTTTCTCCTTTTTATAATCATACCTAAGGACTTCTAAGTTCTAAGGTGGTGTCCTTGGGTAGATCCCTCCGGTTCTGGCGGATCATAGGACGGTTATTCCTAACCTTAGTCACCTTATAACACCAAGACTAACCTATGTTGCCATAAAAACATTTTCATGAAAATCTCTCAAAGTGGTTATGAGTAAAAACATTTTGTACCACTGTGAGAGTTTTGTATATTTCAGAAATACTCCCCCTCAACACGTGCTTAAGTGTTTTGACCAGGGTGAGAGAGGCGATTTGAATTTGGAATCTTACTTGAGAGACGGTTGCGTTGCATAGTTAAAGAGTTACAGTGTCAGCTTTTTGGTGACAACTAGCTCTAATAACTACCTTGAAGGTGTGGACAAACCTCGAAAGGTGGTCAAACCCATCAAAGTTCATGTCTATCAAGAGCTTCTCAAATAGGTAAAATCTACTTGGATAAGCCTTTGAAAGACAAATCTTTTCGATGTATGACAGTTCAGATCTCGTCAATTCATGGGTTAAGTCTTTACCACGAAGATTCAATCACAATTTGTATCACACAATTTTTCACCCCCTAAAAAATGGCATATAAATGTTATTTTTGACGAAATTTTGATATCGAATATGTCCATTTTGAGTTTGCGGGAAGATTTCCACGAAGAATCATTTGTGAACAAAGATTTTAAGCAAGTACTCCCCCTCAACAAGTAATACTAACTTTTGAGGTTTTGAAAAACATAAGGAGAAGTACTTGTTCTTTTGAGCAAAACTTTGAAAAGTGAAAGTTTTGATAAGTTTTACTCAACGTAAAGCTTTCGCTCCTTTGATAAGGATTGTGGCACTGATGCGTACCACAGGGTCCTTTCATTACAAGTACGGGTTGTACACTGTTATGTGTGCACAAGCCATTGTTAATAATAAAGATAACACATCCAAATATTAATCAAGAAACTAATCAAGGAGTACCAGGAAGTCCGTCAATAACGCCAGGAGTTCTTTCTGGACGTTGATAGCCTGTTAGAGAGATACTTGGTCGTCCACCCATGAAGCTTTCCAAAGTCCTCATCTGATAGCGACAAAACAACCTTTCATCAATCCTTGTGATGATTTTCTTCACATCCCTCTTTTTCCTCGAATTCCATTGCTTCTGTGACCCGATGCCTTCATGAATCTCCTTTAATCGATATGCTAACCCGTCCCGAACCTTCTTCAAAGTGTGATCACAAAACTTGTGAAGCTTATTACATGCCATGAAACAGTTATGGTGAAGTTCATTGCGGTAGACTACGCAAAACTTTAGTTTTATGAGAAGAGTGTACTGAGCCAGGTGGTTGATATCGGGAATGTATAGCATTGGTTTTGTGAGATTAACACGATTTTGGTATGATTCCACGGCGAGTTGAAGGTCTTCAACACGTTCCTGGATAACGATGCTTCTGATGAATATCAGCAATGACTTGATGTACTGGAGCTGGATATTGGTGGAGAAGTGTCGCATTGGACCTTGTACCTTAGCAAGATACATGTCTTCAATGTCATTGAGTGACAATCTCGAAAAATCCGCTTCAGAAAAGTCATATTCCTGTTCGTCTTGGTGTTTGACTACGATTTTCTTCAGGAATGAGTAGTCCCACTTAGTAGACAGGGTGACATGCATTATACAACGATCCGTTGGTCCTTTGTACACCTATTTGTTATATTTGAGTACACGGCAGCTTTTGTAGTAGATTCTTCTCCGTTAGGGCCATGATGAATTCCATACAGTGCATCGAGGTCATAATTAACCACATTATCAACGAACATATGGGTGGCTTCTTCCTCGATGGCCACATTGTCGGAGAAGATTGCTGCCGGGATGGGGAAGGTGAGTGAGGTAGCGTATTTCTTGCTAACATCGCTACCGTATTGAAGAAATTCCTGGTCATTGTTGAAGAAGTACCGGTAGGGAATCTGTTGTTGATCAGGTCGAACAATGGTGGGTAGTGGCCTTTTCCAGTCGGTGTAGTATGGAGCCTTGTCAGGTCTGATGAAGTCGATGTTGGATTCAGGGTTGAGCCAATCAATATTGTTGGACATGGCTCGTGCTATGTTGTCGAGATGATATTCGACTTCAATGGCACTGTCAGGCTGTCATGCTTGGTTAAGCATTGTTTCTTGATTCGTTTCAACTCTGCTTTCGTCATCTTCTTCACCTTGAAATTTTCTTGGATAATCTTGACATGCTCCATAGTTTGACCATCTACCAGTTCTTGGCCTTCCGGTAATTGAGGGGTGGCATCAAAAAGCTTTGAAAACCATTCATATTCGTCAGTTTCATCTTCATCTAGCCATGATACAATTGATGTTGACTTTTTCTTCTTTAGCTTGGAGGATGATGTTGGTTGCTTAGTTGACGTAGAAGAAGGGGGTTGTTGTTGGGGCTCAGGATTCTCTTCGCCATCACCACCGGTGTATTCGAAATGATCACCAGTTTTCTTCATTGGTGGTGGAGACTCAGAGTCCTGAGGTTTGTTGCTAGCAGGAGGACGTTGTGATGATCTTCTGGTGGAGGTGGTCCTTTGTGGTGGTGGAGGCATAGATGATGATTCGTCAGTTTTCTTTTTGTGTTTTGGCTCAAAATCCTTGTCTGCATCATCATCGTCTCTTGGTCGCTTAGCCCTTTCAGCTGACTCTTTACACGATGTTTTGAGTTGATATTCCAATAATTCCTCAAAAAGTTTAGCTTTGTCAGAAGTAAATGTTGTAGATCGTTGAGACATTTGCATAAGAAGCTTGGAGATCAATTCCGCATCAGAGCCAACCGGAGACTGGACTGGTTTGATTTGCATAGCAACAGGAGTAGTTTCCATTGTTTGTTTGACCAGTGACATGAGATATGGATAGAGTTGTCTGGCGAACATCTCTCTGGTGACTCCAGGGACAACGTCGAGAAGGAACTTGTGAGTGTAGTCCCTTATCGTCTTGTCCATTTCCCAATGGATATCTCGAATGAGAAACTGCTGGATTTGTTCTCTTTCATCAGAAAGCTCGTTCATCACGTCTTGAAGTATGTAACATATTGGTTTTCATAAACACACAATCAAGCACAAATATGGGGCGTATGAAATGAGTTCTAGAGAGAGAAAGTGGAAGAGTTGGGAACTTTAGTGAGACAAAGAAAAATGATATTGAAACTCCAACCCTCTACCTTGGGAGGTAGAGGGTTTTTATAGTTTCTTACAAGACACGCCTCCTACAGGCTGTGGATCAGGCATACAGTGGGTGAAGACCCGTCCTTCCTCCACGGTGTTACTTATCAAACTACTTACTAACACTGAATGACTATGACTACGAGCTTTCTAACGATTACATATACTTGAGGTGACCGACACTTTAACTACCAGATTTACTAAATCCTAACAATCTCCCCTAAGAGAGTTCACCTCAATTTATAATGATTACAAACAGATATTACATTTTAGATGTTCTTTGATTCTTGTTCAAGTTCTTTGCTCATGTAGTTCGTAGTCTTTAATTCTTCATGTTCCGCATGTTTTGTTGTTTCAAGTGGAGGTCTTTAACTGATCCACGTGATGTTGAGTTTTGAGCCAGCTTTGAGATCATCAGCAACATTAAATCTTTGACTCATCCTTTATTGCTGTATCGCCATTATGTGATGTTGTGACATTCGGACCGACATGCTCACCTTTTGGATCATGATATCTTCTCATCAGAGTAGCGGAAGCATTTGTTGATTCGTGGTATTTTTATCAGAGTAGCAGAAGCATGGATTGAAAATATCATAACCAGTTGATGAAGATATGCACTTATCATGATTACTTTTGATGTGAGTGCGATGTGTGAGCATGCGGCTATGGATTGACTCCTCAATTCTGATCAGCTGCAATCTGTTAGGTTCCCATATTAGTAACACAAGCATCAATATGTGGAAATATAGAGAAGAGAGATCGGTTGAACAATCAAACACTTATGCGTATAAATATAAGAAATGTTATGCGTATGAAAGTGAAATGAATTGAACAACCAACCTTCAAGAGAAGGTTTACAAGAGTATTTATAGGAGGGAACTAGGGCAACACTCCAAGTTACCATCCTTTTACTTATTGGGCTTGGCCTAGGCTTATGGGCTTTCTACATAAGCCTAGCCTTGATTACTAACATAAAAGCCATATTAAGCTAACTATTACATATGAATCACTAACACTTGAAATATGGTTTAGGAGTGATTCAACAATCTCCCCTAAGTGTTAGTGATGAATGAAAGAGTGATAAACATTGTAGGTGTTGATGTAATAGAAGCTTTGACGTCTTCTGACATTCTTCTTTCTTGTGAGAAGAAGTGTCTTGGTTCGAACAATCTCCCGGTGTAGAGAATTGTTTCCTTTGAAGTATTATGCTTTGACGTCATCATTTACTTTGTTCTTTGATCTTTGTTCTTTGTGATGGTAGTGATAGTATGTTGTTGTTATGCATCCGGTCGCTTCATTGCTCCAGTGTCTCCACGTCTTTCTTCAACATGCTCACACGCTCTTTGACGTTGGATTTCAGTACTGATGTAGTTCTCTTAGTCTTTAAACTTTCTAGATTCCGTGACTTTGACGAAGAATCATTCTGACTTTGTGTTGCCTTTTGAGAGAACTTCAATTAGCATTGTTGTTGGTTTGAGCATGTAGAGAATATGCACGATCAGTCCGCTCCAGAGCTTCCATAAGAAGAAAACATAAGAAAGATTAGTAATAAGCGGATTCTGGCACTTACAAGTTTGAACTTCGAGAGTGTTAACAGCATAGTGTAAAAACACAACTCTAATTCTCACAAAGGCCGTTCCTGAACCGGAGTCCCACAAGTGAGATAAAGCGACGTACAGAAGTACATCTACGATTCAGATGACTCGCTGAGGTACACTGAAGCATCACCCCACGACTGTAGACCGTTTGAGACACACTAAGCGTAATCCATGGGGAGTTACCGAAGTGACCTACTGTCAGGGCTGTTTGAAGTTGACCACGGCAGGGGAGTTTCCATTCAATCACTGAGGATCACAATTGTGAACCTCTCATAAATGTTCCCGACAGATTGCTAGGATCTGTGTAGGACTCGATAACGTACCATTGTTGTTCTTATTGTCGAACAACAAGTGATGAAATGTCAAGTGTACCTATGAGATCTTTTGATGAATCTCGTGGTTCTAGACTCAATAGTGCGTTTTGGTTTTCTGGCGGAGACTAGGAGAGGGTCTCCTTCTTCAATACTAGCAATCTCTAAGAGAAAGCCGATAGTTTACGTTGGGTTCCCTGTTAGAATGAAACAAGCTTCTTTTGGGAGAAACTTGAGTGGCTAAGAAGGTTTAGTGCATGCGTCACTGGGTCCATGACGACTTTTAATCTTCAATACCGGCGTCATCAAGTGACAACCAGTAGCATATGAATTGAACCCGGTGTCTGTCCTATGTTGAATAATCTGGAGGGCTATTTCTTTTCACCCTTTTCTTTGCTTTTCTTTTTAATTCTTCAACTCCTTCATTCTCCGATTATCATTTTCTCCTTTTTTTTATAATCATACCTAAGGACTTCTAACACTAACTATTGGTAGTGTCCTTGGGTAGATCCCTCCGGCTCTGGCGGATCATAGGACGGTTATTCCTAACATTAATCACCTTATAACTCCATTGCCATAAAACCATTTTCATGAAAATCTCTCGAAGTGTTTGTTAATGAAAAACCATGTTTGAACACTTCAAGAGTTTTAGATTTTCAAAAATACTCTCCCTCCACATGTGCTTAAGAGTTTTGACAAAAATCTGCACAGTGAGAGAAGAGCGCACACTTTTAGAATTGATCGACTCAAGATAGAGAATTCCTTGCGAGACACGATTACGTTGCATAGTTAAAGAGATACATTGTCAGCTTTTAGGTGACAACTAGCTCTAATAACTACCTTGAAGATGTGGACAACCCCGAGAGGTTGTTAAACCCTTCAAAGTTCATGTCTATCAAGAGCTTCTCGAATGGGTACAATTTACTTGGATAAGTCTTGGAAGACAAATCTTTTCAATGTATGACTGTTCAGATCCCGTCAATTCATGGGTTGAAGTCTTTTCACATGAGGATTCAATAGCAAAACACAACATATTTTTTATCACATAATTTTTCTCCCCCTGAAAAATGGCATATAAATATGTTATTTTTGAAGAAATGTTGAGAATAAATATGACCATTTTGAGTTTTGTAGGAAGATTAGACGAAGAACAATTTGTGAACAAAGTTTTTAAATCAAATACTCCCCCTTAACAAGTGATATTAACGGTGGAGGTTTTGAAAATCATAAGGGGAAGTACTTGTTCTTTTATGCAAAACCTTTGAAAAATGAAAGATTTGATAAGTGTTACTCAAAAGTAAGAAGCTTTCGCTCCTTTTATAAGGATTGTGGCACGGAAGCGTACCACATGATCCTTTCAATACAAGAACGGGTTGTACACTGTTATGTGTGCACAATCCATAGTCATTAAATAATCACACATCCAAATTAATAATGATAATGAAACAGATTAAGGGGTACCAGGGTTCCATCAATATTTCGGGAATAGGGCGTTTGATAGCCGTGAGTAATCCTGGGGCGAACACCTACGAAGCTCTCTAGAGTTCTGGCTGGTCCCTTCTATACAACCTTTCATCAATTCGAGTGATGATCCTCTACACATCCCGTCTGTCCTGAGAATTCCATCGCTTTGGAGACCAAATGCCTGCGTGTATCTCCTTTAACCTATAAGCCAAGCCAACCCTAACCTGCTTCAATGTGTGATCCCCAAACTTGTGAAGATCTCTACACGCCATCAAGCAGTTGCGTTGTAGTTCACTGCAGTAAACTACTCTGAATGGTTTGCTGATGAGAGTGTATTGTGAAAGCTGGTTGATGTCAGGTAATTCTAGCTGCAGTGAAGTTGACACGGTCTGATAGATTTCAACACAAGTTGTAAATCTTCTACACATTCTGGATCACTATGCTTGATGAAGATGAGTAAGGACTTGATGTATTCACGTTGAATTTAGTCGAAATGTCTCATTCTTCCCTGTACTTTAGCAAGATACAGATATTCAATGTCGTTGAGAGACAAGTTCTAAAGTCCGCTTCAAATTCATAGTCCTTTTCGTCTTGTCTTTTGACCACGATAGACTTGAGGAAGGTGTAATCCCATTTAGAGGAAATGGTGACATGCTTAACGGCCACGATCCCTTTATCACTGAACACTTCATGTTGAGACTTTCGAACCTGGCAGCTCTTGTAGTAGATTCGCCGTTTGGGGCCAATGATGAATCCCGTACATTGCATCAATTTCATACTGTTCCACGTTTGGAAAACATGTGGGTAGCCTTTTCTTCGATTGCTATGCATTGGAGTATATGGCTGCCGAGCGAAAGTGTAAGTGATGTAGCGTATTTCTTTGTACCATCGCTACCGTGTAGAAGAAATTACAAATCTTTGTTGAAGAGGTAGCGAAATGGAATCCTAGGTTGATCTGGTTGGCCAATTGTTGGTAGAGGTGTAGACCAGTTGGTGTAGTATGGAGGGTTGTCTCTTTTGGTGAAGTCATGTTTTTGAGGTTGAGCCAATCAATGTTGGTAGACATGGCTCGTGCTATGTTTTAAGGTGATGACTTCAATAGAACTTTTCAAGCTGTCTTTGAGTAGTTGAAAGGCTTCATTCTTGATTCGTCTCAACTCTGATTTCGTCATCTTCACACATGAAACTTCTCTTGCAATAACTTATGCTCCAGTACTACCTTCTACCATATACGGATCTCATCGGTTAGAGCGGAGTGGCATCAACAAGTGTGGAAACCATTCAAAGTCGGTGTCATCTTCATCGAGCCATGAGCGACATTAGCCTTGTCTTCTTCTTCTTCTTTGGCAGATGAGGATGATGGTTTCTTTGAATTGGAGAGGTGGGTTGTTGTTGGGGCTCAGAGACTTCCTCATACGCATTATACTCAAAGTGATCACCGGTTTTCTTTGTCTGGGGTGGTAACTCAGAGTCCTGAGGTTTGTCAGCAGAAGAGCGCGGAGGAGATCGTTGTTGAGATGGAGTCCTTTGGGGAGGACGTGGCATGAAGGAAGATTCACCAGAATTCTTTGGACGTTTAGGCTCGTCATTTTTATCCTTATCCTTATCTTCATCGTCTCTTGGACGTTTAGGCCTTTGAGCTTCTTTTCTGTATGCTGATTTGAGTTGGTATTCCAGCAATGCTTCAAACAATTTACCTTCGTGGTAAATGTTTTGATCGTTTAGACATTTGAGATACTAGTCTGGAAACCAATTCAGCATCTGAGAATATTATGGGATCAGTTGGATTGATGTTCATCTTGAGTGTTGATCTCATAGTTTGCTTGGCCAAATGCAATAGATTCGGATAGAGTTATCTAGTGTACATTTCTTTTGTCACACCAGGAATGATGTCAAGAAGGAACTTATAAGTGTAACCTTTGATCATCTCGTTCATTTCCCCTTGAAGATCCCAATGCATGAAATTTTGGATGTACTCCCTTTCAGCTGACATCTTGTCATTCTCTTCATGAAGATACTGAACCTGGTCAGCGAGAAAATTCAGCTTTTTGTAAAGCCTGTCTTTCTTCCTGACACTGCTGCGAGCTTTAACGATCCTTGTCTTTTCAGAAATCCAAGAGTCCGTTGGCTCCACAGATTTGGATGTGGATTGGTTGTTCTTCGGATGGTGGTGGTGAAGAGTGAGAGGATGAATCATGATGAAGAGACATGAGGGATTCAGGTCCTTAGGAGGTTGAAGTTTTCTCCTCGGGCGGGTAATTGTTGAGAAGAAATCATCATATTTCACTTCTTCATCTTGTCCAGATTGTACTTCAGCTGAATCCGAGCTTCCTCATCACTTTCCTTTCTCGGACTTCTATGTTTCGGTTCCTCAATGTCATAATCAATAGAATCCTCTAGGCTTTGTTGTTGCTCAAAGGTGGTGGCACCAATTCCCTTATCGGGTTGATTAACCGCATCGGCAATTGGTGTAGATAGACACCACCACTTGACCCTCGGGGCCACGCATTTGTTCTGTTCAAACTCTTTTGCCTTATGTTGGATTCTAGATTTTGAACTTCTACGTCCAGTGTAGTCAGTATCCAGTGGCTCTTCATCGAGCTTTCTTCTTCTTGCTCAAGTACTGGAGTCTTCCCTTTGCTTTGGTCAGCTTTTGGACTGGGAGGTTTAGCTACTGTTGGAGTGACAACGGTTGCATTTCAGAGTAATAACCTCTTCTTCTGATTCGGTTTCCTCAGAGCTTTCATCCACTAGCTTTCTTTGCGGTTTAGACTTGGGAATGGGAATGGGAACAGCTTCCTTAGATGGAACTTTCCTTTTGAGTGGAGGTTTCCTCTTAGGGAACTTTCGTTGACTCTCGGTGCTTGCAACACTTCCTGACTTTTTGCCTCTTCTGGTTTTCCTAGTAGGTGTACCAGAAGACTTATCATCGAAAAAACTTTGCCTTCATCAACTGCTACCAGATAGCTTTTGTATGCGTAAAGCTGTTTCATTGCATCAGAGAGAAGGTGATCCGGCAGCACATCACTTTGTTTCTTTGTTGTTGATTCCTTAAATCTGACTGTTAGAGTAGGTTCATACAACATGGAGTGATTGTTTGGGTCGTCGAGTCTCAAGGGAATATCGGGATTTAACCCAAGAGCTCTCTGGATCAGCAGTTTTGTGTATCTGATGTATGGGATCTTGGTGCCTGGCTTTTTGAGGAAAGACATCAAGTCATCCCATATCAGAGCTTCAACTTTGATATGTTTCATGTTGACCAAAGCCCAAAAAATCTGTAGTTCCATGAGCTTGGGATGCTCATAACCACTATCCCGTCCAGAAACAGATTTTGTGATGATGATGAAGAGGGTTCTCCACGGCTGAGGAATATTCTTAAGATCCACGTATGAATGCTTTGTGATTACTCATGTAGCTTCGTCATAACCAATGTTGATCATGAATTGCAAAACAGTCTGTTCAGTTGGTGCGGCATTGTATTCGGTTGGCTCGATGACAGGAATGAGGAGAATAGCCCGCAAGTCTGCTGGTGTGATGGTGACTTGCTTGTGATTGAGAGTCACAGTCACAGCATTTTGCCCTTTGATCTGCTTTATTGTGTGCCAGATTGCTATGTAGATCTCTCGGTACTGTGGCGAGTTGGTGAGCATATTTTGATAAGAATGGTTCTTCAGAATGTCCACAGCTATCAAGCAAGAAGACTCTGAGCATGTGAGGGTATCAAAATCAACACGGAGGTTGTCCTTTCCAATCTTCATCGGATAGCCATTAGGGAAGATATCAGCAATGGTGAGAACATTTGGTGCACATTCCAATTCGCATTTGGCGTCCATGTCGTGATCTGAAAGATATTTAGCTAAAAGAACCAACATATCGAAAGACATTATGTTAGTCAATAGATGGTTTTATTGTCTAATTATTGAATGTGATATGTCGATGATTGTTACGAGTCCAATGTCATTTGTTTGTCCAATAGTCCAATGACGTCGTGATAAATTTCGTGAGTTGATTAACTTTAAGTTTTAAAGTCCATGTTTTCACTTATTATTCACAACTTGTTAAACATTTAAGCTTATAGTGACATTATTGGTTTCGTGGCGTTATGATTTATTTATTTACAAGTTTGCACGCGTAACAATTCATAATTAAGGTTAAACTAGGCTTAGGCATAGAAATGGCAAGCTTATGCGTAAACAGGAATGATATACGCGTAAACGCAAGCTTATGCGTAGGTTCTTGACTTACGCGTAAGAAATATTACGCGTAGGAAAAGGGGACCTTATGCGTAGAGCTTACGCGTAAGCGTATATGGAACCTTATGCGTAAGGCTTACTCTTAAGAGTCAACCTTATGCGTAGAGGTCACTGTTTACGCATATCCTTCACAGGATACGCGTAGTCCCTTATGTAGAACCTTACGCGTAATCGTTACGCGTAAGATTTCTCTTATGCATACCATTCTACGCGTAAGGTGATCCTTATGCGTAGATGTTCAAGTTAACCTTGATTCTGAAATTTTAAGCGTAGAAACCTGAAACAAATTCATCATGTCACCAATCTTAACACATACATTCAATTATTTTTCTTTTCAAATCATAAACACTCATTAAACAGTTATGCGTAAAACACTTATGCGTAAAACTTAAACCCTAAGTTTCAAGAATTACGCCTAAGATAATTAGCCATAGGAAATGCACCAAAATGATTCTGGGAAGTCTAGTATGCCTATTAAGTTGTTTTATCCAAGTTTTAACATCAAACTCACATGAATCAAAATACCCAATTCGTATGAACTAAACCCTAGTTTTAAATTTTAAGGCAATTCTTTCACGATGTTTGATGTTACTGGGACAGTTCTAAGCATGGATATCATCAATTCATCATGTAAACAACACTTATAAGCAACTATTTTTTCACCAGAAACACTCACACAAGAAAAAACCCAATTCCGCATAAACCTTAGTTTTCGAAAACGGACAATTCGTGTTTCTGGGTGAATAGGTTTGAGATAAAAATGGTTTTGTATCATAGATATTATACAAACATTTTGACACACCATTTCAAAAAACCACAAGCATCATTCTTGATTATGTGTTCATACGCTTATGCGTAGAACACCAAATCACTCTTAGATGAAAAACTAACCGTTGGTTGGATTTGCAAAACAATTCAAAACCATTGTTTAAATCATGTTAAGAACAAAAACACTTACAAATGATGATCAAAACACGGATTATGGAATTGATTATAGCGTAGGAACTTGTAGTTGGATATGGTAGGTAAAGTAATGTGAAGAGTTAATGTTTTTGAAAAGTTAGGGGTGTTTTTGATAAAAAATACTTTGCGCATATGACACTTTCAGTCCCTCCACCTTTACCATTTACATCTAATACCCATAACTTCCAATTTGGTTACCAAACGAAGGATATTTGGAAAGAAATTTTGACAACATTCCCCCTCGACTTAAGAAATAATGAAGTTTTATAAATTTTAGTCCGAGGAGTGTCAGTAAACCAGAAAAATGAACACCATTTAAAGAAACAACCGGGATAAAGTAACATGCAAGCACAAGGTTTTTATGAAACTGGAAAAATATGTTCTTTCTTCCCCTCAATACTTTGATCGAAAAAAATACTGAATTTTAAAAGAATAGAGTGTTGACGGAAGATTTGTCCTTGCCATGTTAAAAGAAAAATAGATAGAAGAATATTTTGGTTGTTTTATCAGATTTTATAATTTTGTATTTTGTTTTTGAAAAATATTTACAAAATAGGTTTTGGTGTTTGACTGGTTTTTAAGAATGTTTTAAGAGTTCATCAAGTTCCTCTTGAGTCAAACACCGCATACCAATCCGGTGGACCAACTCATTAAACCTAGCAGGAGCTAAGACTTTGGTGAGAAGATCTGCTAATTGGTATTCAGTACCTACAAAGTATAATTCAACAGTACCCTGTTCCACGTGGTCCTTGATGAAATGATATCGAAGATCGATGTGCTTTGATTTCGAATGTTGAACTCAATTGCACGAGATCGCAATAGCACTCCGATTGTCAAATACATAACCATAGTCTTTGAGTTGTGTTCTCATCCACATGACTTGAGCACAACACGCCGGCATGGCTACATATTCTGCTTCGGTTGAGGACAACGATGTACAATCCTGCTTGTTCGATTGCCATGACACCAGTTTATCACCTAGAAATTGTAAAGCTCCTGAAGTACTTTTTCGTGAATCTAAGCAACCTACGTGATCAGCATCTGAAAAAGCTATTAGTTCAAAACCAGAATCCTTCGGATACCAGATTCCCAAGTTAATGGTTCCCTTGATGTATCGGAGGATTCTTTTAGCCTCGGAGAGGTGGGTTTCAGTTGGTCTCGACTGATAACGGGAGCAAAGATAGACGGAAAAAACAATATCAGGTCTGCTAGCTGTTAGATACATGAGAGACCCAATGATACTACGGTATTTGGTAGGGTCCACCTATTTCCCATGTAAATCAGCGTCTAGCTTCTTGGTATGAGCCATTGGTGTGGCATAGGTGTCACAGTTTTGCATTCCAGATTTGTTTAACAATTCAAGGGCATATTTGGACTGACTCAAGAAAATACCACGGGGTGATTGATGAACTTGCATTCCAAGGAAAAATGTGAGTTCACCCATCATTGAAATTTCAAAATGTTTTGTCCTAAGTTTCGCAAAAGCATTTGAGTATTTTAAATGTGTTGACCCAAAAATGATGTCATCCACATAGATTTGAACGATTAAGATGTGAGCCCCGTGATATTGTATAAAGAGTGTAGGGTCGACCGAACCATTGGTAAAATTATTGGCAATAAGGAAGGATGATAACTTATCGTACCACTCCCGAGGGGCTTGTTTGAGACCGTAGAGAGCTTTCTTCAGTTTGTAGACATGATTGGGGAACTCTGGATCAACGAATCCTTCTGGCTGACTAACATAGACCGTTTCTTTCAGTTGTCCATTGAGAAAAGCAGTTTTGACATCCATTTGAAAGACGGTGATGTTCATGTGAGCCGCAAATGCCAGAAAAATCCGAACAACCTCAAGACGAGCAACCGGAGCAAATGATTCTTCAAAGTCAATACCCTCTTCCTGTCTATAACCCTTAGCCACCGGGCGTGACTTGTTTTAAATTACGGTTCCTTGAGCATCCAATTTGTTTTTCCAAATCCATTTGAGACCAATGACGAAGACCCCTTGGTCTTTCAAATTCCCATACTTCAAGTCGTTTAAACTGATTGAGTTCTTCTTGCATGGATTCAATCCAGTTGTCTTTTGTCATTGCATCTTTAATGTTTTTAGGTTCAGATTGGCAGACAGTGAGAGCATAAATGCAATGTTCACCATCTGTGTGAAGACGTTGTCTAGTTATGACTGGTTGATTCGGGTTACCAATAATGTTCTCTAGAGGATGGTCTTTCGTCCAACGATGTGTGGAAGGTTGATGTTGATATACATTATGCAGATTTTGAGGATTCAAATGGCTTATAGATGATTCCACAACATCAGGTGCAGCATTTTCATTAGCAAACGGGTTAAAGAATGCATTTG